>VDFB02284984.1:0-24493 GCA_007258455.2 Sequoia sempervirens
AGACAAACGTCATGATACGTCATTGCTTCTCTAAATCCTGTTATTGGGATCTCGCTAAAAAACTAGTAATATGATAAAAATACAAAAGACAAGTTCCAAGTGTTTGCCAAGTGTGTCTAAATGTTGAGTGCTTTAATGTCAAGATGTCAGGCTTGTTGATGTTAAGATCCAAGGGTGTTAAGGTTTTGACGATGCCAAGATGATGAATGTCAAAGATTGCCAAATTTAGGAAGGACACATCCTGAATAATGTTGATGTCGAGAGGATTGATCCCTAAATGTCAAAAGGGATCCCTCAAAATGCTAGTGATAGGGACAATGACGATGCCTAGGAAGGACACATCCTAAGGCATAAATGATAGATTTTTTTCTTCAGAAGGACACATCTGAAGAATACTGATGTCGAGAGGAGTGATCCTTAGATGTCAAAAGGATCCCTCAAAATGTTGAATGACAATGACGATGCCTAGGAAGGACACATCCTAAGGCATGAATGATAGGCTATTCTTCAGAAGGACACATCTGAAAGATAACCAAGAGTTGATAGTTTGACAGGTTATGATCATTTGACTTGTTTGACTGAGTTTGACTTATGTTGACCATATGTCAATTTTTTTGACATGCTGATGTGATTGTCATGTTTGAATAAATGATTGCCATAAATTTTTTAAGGGTTTTCCCATTTGGAAAATTATTTGTCTTGGCTTGAAGAATTTTTTGACATGTGTGCTAGTGTAATGCCAGGAACCCTAATGGACTGACCTAGTGTGGCCTTGGGGGCTCATCGACAGATGGCCTTGCCTACATCATAAACTCATAGACCTCGTAGTTTGAAACGATCAATGAATTTGTCTTGATGACCAAAGATTGTGCCATGATTTATTTTGAAAAACCTAAAAGGAATGACCTAATATCTCGAAGACTCAAAAATGAGTCTTGCCTAGGTAGCAAATGCACAGAGACAACATAGTTCGGACAAATGACAAAGATTGATTGTATAATTGACTTGACAAGAAATGACTTTGTTTTTCATTTCCTAGATATTTTGACTTTGTTGGAGTTTCCTTAGGATGTTTTTGAATTTTTAGGTCTTTCTTTAGGATGTTTTGCAATGTTTTTGGTCTTTTTTCAAGAATTTTTGTAATGTTTTTGGTCTTTTTTCAAGACTTTTTATAATGTTTTTATCTTTTTTCCAAAACATTTTATAATTTTTTTGTCCTCTTTTCTAGGAATTTTTATCATTTCCAAAAACATGCGTGATATTGACTGCAGTTATATGATAAATTTTATTCCCCTAGTCGGGTCCAAGACTTAGCCAATTTTAAAGGACGTGAAAGGGATGTGCCTGGGGTGCTAGATGGACAGTATTTAGGACTTGACATCAACCTTTTATCAACCATGACAGGAAGGGTATGCTGTCATGGAAGTTGTCGTGGTGGTGACGGAAAATTTATTTCATCCTAGGCCAAGGTAGGAAAAGTAACAGTAGATGGCAGAGTAATGATTGATTACACATGGCACCTGTTTGCCAGGTTTTCACCATGGTACTTATCCAAAGCGCCTATTTTCTAGGTTTTCACTGTTGGATGAATTATTTTTCTTTACTATTTTTGTCATTTTTCTTATTTTTTTGGTTCTGCCAAGATGACTGTTTGCCAAGTTTTCATCGAGGCAACAATTTTTTACCATTTTTCATTTTTTTGTATTTTAAGGTTTTCAGCTCGATCTTCTGATGCTATGCATAGAACTTTCAAAGATGTAGACTATTGATAGGCTCTGTCAGTTGTTCACCATCTAGATTAGCTAGATGATATGCTTCAAAACCAAAAGAAGATACGGTGACATAAGGACCCAACCAGTTTGGTTCAAACCTACCCAACTTTTCTCTATTAGCCTCGTTCTTAGGGTTCTGCATGAGGACTAAGTCACCAATGTCAAACTTCCTAACCATGAATTTCTTATTGTAACTGTGATAAAGACAATTTTGATATGCTTGTAGATGGTTCAGTGAATTTTTTCTTCTTTCCTCTAACATCTCCAGCTCGTGCAGGCATGACTGTCTATACTCCTCATCATCAGTTAAACCCTTCAAGGAAACTCGTAAGGAAGGAATTTCAACCTTGATGGGCAAGATGGCCTTAGCTCCAAAGAACAAGGAAAATGGAGTGGCTCCTATGGGTGTACGAATGCTGGTGTGGTAAGCCCAAAAAGCAAGGTTGAGTTGAACATGCCGATCACGACCAACATCATTGATAGTCTTTTTAAGGATTTTAACAATGGTTTTATTTGACGCATCAGCTTGACTGTTCCCTTGCGGGTAATACAGAGAGGAAAAATGATGTTGGATGTGAAATCGCTCACATAACTCCTGAACGTCTTAGTTTTTAAATGGATGTCTGTTGTGAGTGATGATGGATTGTGGAAGGCCATACCAGGAAATGATGTGGTTAAGAATGAATTTGGATATTTTTTTGCCAGTTATGTATGTCAGAGGGATGGCTTTGATCCACTTCATAAAATACTCAATGGTAGTGATGATGAATTTGTGGCCATTGGATGAGGTAGGATGGATCTTACCCACAAGGTCGAGTCCCCATTGTGTGAAGGGCCAAGGAGAAGTAATCGACTGAAATTCCTACGCTAGAGCATGGATCAAATCACTGTGAATCTGGCATTGGCGACAAGTCCTAACATATTCTAGTTCATCTTTTTCAATGGTCGGCCAGTAGTACCCAAGTCTCATTATCTTCTTGGCCAGAGTAGAACCACTCGAATAAGACCCACATATACCCTCATGTACTTTGCATAAGGTTGTGCATGCTTTGTTAGTGTCGAGACATCTAAGAAGGGTGTCATCAAAGCTATAATGGTAAAGGGTGTCACTGACGATGGCATATCTTGTGGATTTTTCAATGAAGGACTTCCTCTAGTTATTGGATAGGTTAGGTGGAAGGGTTTGGGACTTAAGGTAGTCATGGATATCTTGGTACCAGGGAGAGTCAGGACCAACAAGTTTGCAAAACATATCTGACTCTGGAATTTCATAGGCGGGGACCAACAATTGTTCTATTAGGAATTCCAGCTGAGGCATATTGCTTGGAATGTCAAGGAGAGAGCCTATTGTATCCATGGAATTTTCCACTTTTTTCTGTGTTCTCAAAACTTGTTCAAAAGTTACCATATGAAAGTACATTTGGAAACTATCAACCATTCATTTTTAGGGCATCAACTTCTCATCTTTTGTGTCGTAGTCATCATTAACCTAGTTGAAAATGAGCTGAGAATCCCCATAGACATGTAGTGTTCTGATTTTCCATTTTATTTCCATTCTAAGTCTTGCAACCAGTGCCTCGTATTCCACCACATTATTTGTGCATGGGAAAGCTATGCAAAAAGACTTAGGAATGGAGTCTCCTTGAGGGGTGATGAACAAGATTCTTGCCCTGGAGTGGTGATTAGTGTTCAATCTGTCAAGTATAGCCTCCAAGGAGACTTTGGTTTTGTATGGAATATCGACTCATCTGGAAAATATGCCACTAATGGGTGATCATTTTGTAAAGGTGCATCCGCCAGCTAGTCTACTATGACTTGTCCTTTTATTTCCTTTCTTTTGACATAATAAATGTTGTATTCGCTTAGAATCATGACCCATTTTTCCAGATGTCATGTCAATGCTGCATGAATCAATAGATATTTGAGGGGGTCAATCTTGGATACCAACTGTGTCTGATGGATCAACATATAATGTCTTAGATTCTAAGCTGCAAAGACAAATGCTAGAAAGTGCATTCAATTGATGTGTAATTTAGTTCATACCCAACCAATGTTCAACTGATATAATATATGGCTCTTTCTTTTTCTTCTTGGTCATTTTGTGCTAGCAATTCCCCCAGTGCTAAATTAGTGGTAGTGATGTATAGGATCAATGGTTTTCCGTGAATGGGTAGCATGAGGACTGGCGGTGACAGTAAGTAGTCTTTTATGTGTTGAAATTCTTCTTGGCATTTATCTATCCACAAAATGGGGATACATTTGCGTAGAAGATATTGTAATGATTGACACTTGTCATCCAATTGTGCTATAAAGCGTCAAATAGATTGTACCCTTCCTTGTAGGGTTCTTAGTTCATTGATTCCTTCGGGTGGAGGCATGTCTATCATGGCTTTGAATTTTGTTGGATCAACTTCAATGCCTCTTTAAGAAACTATGTATCCCAAGAGTTTACCTGATGTTACCCCAAAGACACATTTCATAGGATTCTATCAGAATTTGTATTCTTCTAGTCTCTTTAAAATTGTGTCTAACACCATCAAAAGATATTTTCTTGATACTGATTTAGCCAAAATTTTGTCTACGTAATCTTCCATTATTTTATGCATCATGTCATGAAATATTTTGGTCATTTTATGTTGGTCTTTAGGGGCAATACGAATCTGATTATAGTCAAAGAAATCATCCATGAGGGAACACATCTCATATCCTGCTGTGAAGTCAACTATGATATCAATATTTGGTAAAGGAAAGTCATCTTTTGGGCATGCCTTATTTAGGTCTCTAAAATTTTTGCAGACGTGGAACATCCCATTTGGCTTTGTTACTGGGACCAAGTTAGATATCCATTTAGCATAATCAATAGACCGTATGAACCTAGTGTCTAGAAGTTTCTTCAACTCAACCTTGACCAATAGAGTGACCTGAGGATACATTTTGCATAACTTTTGTTTAATTGGTTTGGAATTAGGCAATAGTGGTAGACGGTGCTAAACTAGTTTTGGGCCTAATCCCAGCATGTCAGCATAGGGCCATGCGAAGTTGACTTTACATTCTGCAAAGAATTTGTGAAATTTTGGTCTCTCTTCTTCAGTCAAGGATGCGAAAAAGAGGAACAATTTTAGGATCTTCTACTGTTGATATGTTGTCTTCTATGGTGTCCTCTATGAGCATAGTTGATTTCTCTTATGTTATGGGAAGAAAGTCCATTTCTCCATCTTTGGGCACCCCAGAGAGGTTTTCACCCACAGATACATCCTTTGTTTTTTCTTGTTTGTCGTCAAAAGGTGCCTTTCGATTTTCACCTAAAGATGTTTCATTTTTTGCTTTATTCTTATTTTTAATTTTGCAACTGGAGGACAAAGCAGGCTCACTAAAGTAGGCTGCACAATCTATGTCAATTGTGAATCCTGCCTTGTGATCACCACTGGGTATTCCCTCATGTAATCCCATGAATTCTGTAATAGCCTCATCATTTTGAAAGGTGTCCAGGATTGGTGGGCCTTGTTGGTCCCAATTGATTAATTGTGGATAGACTAAGGAAATGCCATTGTTAGCATTGGTGAATTGAGGGGAGGATGTGGAAAGCATGCAGACGGATTCAAAGATATTGTATATGAAATTATCATCATCCAATTCCACATCAGACTCTATCCAATATTCCCCTTCACTTGTTTCATATTTATTGTCAAAGTAAGAGGTGAAGGGCTCAATGTTGTGGTTGTCGGTGTTGTCTAGCAATTCAGATGGATTTGACTATGGGTTACTAGATTCAGGTGGTGGGTCTTGTATGTCATGGGGAAAGGAAATGGAACCATGGCTATTTGGTGCCCGATCAATTTTAAATGTTTGCCAAATTTTTTGTTCAGAGGTAAGCTCCCTTGTTTCGACAACCAAATCATCGAGGCAACAGCCACTTAAGGATATTTGAGAGCCAAATTCCCACTCTTGGGAGTTAGTTTTGGTGAAGGTTTCCTTAGTAGCCTCAACACTTTCTTAAGCATGCATGTGCTCATTCAAAAGCCCAGTGATACGTCGGTCATCATTGCTGGGAAATCCATACCCTAATCCAAGATACTTTGATATTTTGAAAGATTCTATGGGCTCTCTTCATCCAGTTTTATTTTTGCCTAGGCCACTAGTTCCATCGTAGCCTTTATCCTTCATAATTTCATATCCCTTGCCATATTTCTTAACTGGTAATGGGGGTAGTTCATCCATATCTTTATAGATCCATCCTGTAATATCGGCCAGGTCCTCGTTACTCATGTCTCCCCATTTTCTAAAAACCATTTTGGTGAAACTTTGAAAATTTCTTTGGGTTCCATTCTAAAACATGGTCTAGCATAGAGCTTCAAAGACTTGGGTATTGTTGTGATGCTATATTCCATATGTAGTTTGAATTCTCCATAGCCTAGGTCTTGGATCTTGACATTGGATTCATCCTTAGGAAGTTTGGAAGATGGTGGTGTAGTGGAAGATGATGCGAGTGTGGATGGGTCAATGTATTTAGAAGAAGAGGAGCTAGAAGCTTCTTGGTTGATGGGTACTCGGTTTGTAGAAATACCCCTTAGGTTGGTACAATATTGAAAAGGGTCATGGTCTCTATATATGGTGATTTATGTGCCATCAAATGGGAATTTTAAGCATTGGTGATATGTGGATGGAACGAATTTTAAGGCATGAATCCATGGGCAGCTGAGCAAGATGTAAGGTAATTCTAGATCTAGGACCTGGTAAGTTGTATCTACAATGACTGGTCCTACTTTGATAGGAAGAGAAATAACACCTCGTGAAGAGCATTCTTCATCATCATATGCTTTTATGACTATGCTCTTTGTAGGGTCTACACATGCATCAAAAAATCCTAGAGCCTTAACCAATTTCAAGGAGCATATGTTCAATCCTGCTCCGCCATCTACTAAAACTCTTCTGACCTTGTGCTTATGGACAAAAGTTTCAATGTGTAATGCATCATTATAGTTAGTCTTGGGTGAAGAGTAGTCTTGATTAGAAAAGGTGACATAGTGAGGTGTAGTGAGGTATCCTACCATGGTCTCAAATTGGTTAACATCAATATCCTTAGGGACTGATGACTCTTGCAGGGTTTTATCTAGTATAGCCTTATGCGTGGGAGAGATGTGATGCAGTTCGAGTATAGAAATTTGCACAGGAGTTTTTCCAAGCTGGTCAATAAGGTTAAACTGACTCTTGGGTTGCCATTGCTTTGTGGTCGAGGTTGGTTGTGATTACCTAGGAGGTGGACCAGGTATGGTAAGATTAGGTTTCCTAACAGGAGGCAGACCAGCTATGGTGACCTTTCCACTTTGAGTAATAGCATTGCATTGGGGTGCTCTCTTGACTGTGATGGTATTGACACATTCATTATCAGTTCAGATATTGCTTATAATGGTTCCACCAAAATAGTCATACTTGGCTCTGGAAAAGTTGGCTTGATTATTTTTTATCTTTGGACCTGACATGGAAGCATTATTAGAACCATGGTCTTGCAATGGGTTCTTATGAATGGTATGTTCTGAATTAGATTCAAATTGTGGTCCACCTACCTCAATGATACAATTCGCGATAAGGTCTTGTACCATATTTTTTAGTTGTCAATAGGAAGAATTTTTATGTTCCTTTTTCCTGATGATAATCACAAAATGCAGTATCGTCCCACCATGCTAGTTTGAATTGTCTTGGGTCATATGGTTTTGGTTCTTGAAGTGTGATGACACCATTTTGAAGGCATTTCTTGAGGACTTCCTAAATGGGTTCACCCAAAGGAGTGTATGTGTGACCTCTAGGGAATTGTCTCATCTAACAGTATTGTCCTTGATTATTTTGGCTACTTTGGTTGTTTGGGGGGACATTGGTATGGGGTGTCAATATCTTCATTGATTTTTTTTGCGGTTGAACCCCTTTTAGAGCCAATACAGGACCCATAGTGTTTTTAGCCTTGGCGTCCACCACACCATCATTGGTAACCTGTTTATTTTTGACCCAGTACTTATTTTTGTTAGTGGAAGGATTTGCATTTGTGTTTTTAGGACCATGTCTTGGCTCTCCCTTTGCAATGAGGTCTTTCTCAATTTGGACACCTTTTTCGACTAGGTCCATGAAGGTTGTGCAACAATGTACTTGCAATGCATATTTGAAGGGTCCTAGAAGTGTTTGAACAAACATGTCCACCTTGTCCTTTTTGGGTATGTCGATGTGGAAATGACTAGCAAGACTTCTCCATTTTTGAAAGAATGGGATGAATGTTTCACCAACATCCTCTTGCGTGAGATTGCATAAGCTAGTAATAGAGGTGTCCATGTCAATGTTGTATGCATAATTTTTTATGAATTTGTGTTTAAGATCATCCCATGTTTGGATATCCTTTTGGGTGGAGAACCATTCAAGGGAAGGAGCTACAAGACTTTTAGAAAAAATTCTCATCAAGTATGTTTTTTCATAGGTGACGTCCATACAATTGGTTGCAAATTTGCAGACATGGTCGATGGGGTTTGTCGTTCCTCTATATTTGGTAAAATTAGGTGACACATATCCTAGAGGAAATGGTGGCATGTATAAGTTCATGTTGAAGGGATATACAGACAGATCATATGACACCTCTAATTTTTTTCCAGATATTTGTATGTTTTCTATGGTATTCTCTAGACCCATCAGTTTTGCTTGTAAGGCATCAATTATAGGGTTATTTGTGGTCCCATACATAGGATTGACTGGTACGCCATAGGTCCCCATTTGTTGTGCATGGATATTGGTGTATTGTGGAGGGATGGATTGTTGTGACATGTGTGATGTGTTTTGATTGGCATGTTGTTGGTATTGAAATTTTGGATTGGGCGCATGTTGGTGGGTATGAATATGGGATGAGTATGTTGGGATGTATCCCCTAGCCATTTGGGTCGATATTTGGTGAATACGGCGACCATGAATATTTTGATGTGTGAATGATGCCATAGGTTGTGTGTATTGACTTCCTTGTCCAAATTGTTGGGTTTGTACAAGGGGAATGGTCATATTTTTTCCTTGGGAGGTGGTGGCATTAAGTTGTGTTGACACGTTAACATTTTTTGCTTGAATAAAGATACGTCGCTTACCTCCACCTAAAGGATTTCATGAGATACCAATGAAAGGATATGAATTAAGTTCTAGAGTTGGTAACTGTTTCTCTTACACCCAGGATCGCACGAATGCGCAAGGGGAGAGGATACTCTGATATACCGAATCGTGAAGGGTAAATTAACAAAAAAGAATGGGTCTGGTTTTCTGATCACAAGGTTTTCACCAAGTGAGAGCATACTCACCTACCACTCCACAAGCACACTCAAGCATGAAAGACATGATTCTTTTTTAAAAGCACCAAATTCAAAGTTTGCTAATCTAGAATAAACAAGCACACTGTTTGTTTTCTCCTTCTTTGACATGCGAATCTGCAAACATTGAAGTAGTCTCTTGTATGTGATGGTCTTGGACACATGAAAAAGGATCGCCACACGCTACAAGAAATTATTAGTAACACCAAAGATCTAATCTGGTTAACATGCAGGAATAAAAACACAAAAAAATATGGAAAACCAGAAAACCAGTGAATAGAAAAATTTAAAATTCGACAATTAAAATCTAAAAAAACTCACGAAAAAATCACCGTAATGCGGCGCGGTAGAGTACCGTGCATGGAGCGGCAGGCTTCGTTCCGCTGTTATAATACTCAGAATGTTGTGTCTCTGTAATAGCAGTTGCGGCTTGTCAGAATAGTTGCGTCTTTCTGTCAGCAGATGCGTTGCGACATTTGCGGCGATCCATGCCAGTAGCCTGCAAAACAATAGAAAACAACAAAAAACCCTACCAAAACAGAAAGCCGCTACCAGGAAGGATTAGTGACAACAAACCTAATCTTATTCAACATGTAGGAATAAACACAAAATACAGGAAGACATAAGATTAGAGCACCCAAAATTCAAAAATAAAACCCCAGACCAAAAAAAAAAGGTATTATACCAGACGGATGCGGCGCGGGTTGCAAATGCGGCTTTCGGGGTTTCGGATGCGGCTAAGGAAAAATGGATGCGTCGCTCTATGCATCAGTTGCGTTGTGACAGGGCGATTGTGGCTCAATGGTTCTCGGGTGCGTCGCGACGCATATGATGTGTCACACTATTTTTAAAAAAGTTGCAGCGATCCGTACCTGTACTTGCAAAACAACAGAAAACAACAAGAAAAACGTACGAAAAGCCGAAAAACGACGTCGGGTTCACTAATGTAATCAAGGGAAAATCCTAAAATTATTAAGTGGGGTTAACTCAATAACAATAAAATTCCTATGAAAATAACAAAGCACAAAGGAAGTGATGTGAAGACAAAAGGGATGAAGTTACCCTAAGTCTCCACCTTCCATAATTAACCTTTGTTACACCACCTAGCTTGCAGATAAATAAAAATGCCCTCAGATTTATGTGAGCAACTATGACTAAAGACTAAGCCCTATGCAAGTGTTGAAGGATTTGCAGAAAATAAAATGACCCTACAATGGACTAAAATGACTATGGCTATAAGTGACTATAACCCTAAGTTGACAGCATGTTGACCTAGACCAAGAGTGCTAGAAGTCAAGAGAGGAGCAAATGAGAACAAAATTGCCCTTTTATGAAAATTGCAATTTTGAATGTGTGGCCAGGATGAAAAGATGACAAGAACCCTAAGATCAATGCTTAAGATTGAATGTTGCTGTGTGCATTAGGGTTAGGTAAAAATTAGGGCAACAGGTAAGAATGAAGGGTGGAGATTGAATTATAAAATAATTCAATCAATGGTCGAAATTAAATGAGATGTCAAAAGATAAGAATAAATTTGGAAGATAAGACTGGCACGAACAAAGAGGTTGCTGGAGAAATTAAATAATAAAATTTATTTACTCCATGTGACCAGTAAATAATTAAATAATAAGGATATTATTTAATTATGGAGGAATGTGACAAAAAGAAATATTTTGAATTAAATGATGATTTAATTCAAAATTCAAGAGAGTGGACCAAATTAAATAAATAAAATTTATTTAATTTATGAGAGAAAAGGCTAATGAATAATTAAATAATTAAAATAATTATTTAATTATAGTGGATAGTGGACAAAAATTAAATAAATAATAATTTATTTAATTTTAGAAGAAGGGGACTTAATTAGTGACGTAATTAAATAAATAAAATTTATTTAATTAATCAAGAAGACATAAATGAAAGGGAAATTAAATAAATTATGAAATTTATTTAATCAAAGGAAGACTTAGATAATTAATGACGTATTAAATAAATAAATAATATTTATTTATTTAATAATCAAGGAGGAACAAATGACATGAATTAATTAAATAATTATGAATTATTTAATCAATAGTCGAATGTGGACCAATTAAATAACTTAATTATGCCAGGACGAAAGTGGTAAAAATGAAGCTTGCAGGCCTAGGTCATTTTTAGGTGTCTACATTTTGCCCCTCTTTGTCATAATGTCGCCTGTCGCATTGTGACAAAGAAAATAAGTCAACAATATGCCCCAGTGAAGGTACGGAGTATTTCAGCCCCCTCGGGAAATTTTCAAATTTTGGGTCGGTGCCAAAAAAATTTGCAAAAGGTCCCGATAAATCAATTTGATGGCCAGAAAAATAGCGGCGCAGTCGGTTTCAGATTCTGACATGTTTAAAGCAACTTACGGGGAGGTCAAAGGTGCGAAAATGAGCCTCCAGTATTGACTGTGGTTGAAAAATGTCATTTTCACCTTATAAATAGGTGGTCAAAGGGGTAAAAGTCAATTCACTTTCACTATTCACCTTGTAAATCCTGAGAGCTCAGAGCGAAAGACGCAGTAGCTACGATGGTTATTCCAGTGACAGAGCACCGCGGAGAGATCGTGAGGACCTTCAAATGGCCAGAGGGCTCAGGACCGGCGATATGTACCCTAAACTTGTTTTGTCATTTTCTCGATTTACGTGTTTTTTATGCTTTCAAGGGTAGTGAACGAATGCCCCGCGACACATATGCATTCGCGTAAGCCGCAAGTGACTTCGCGTTAGCCGCATTTGATGCATCGTGACGCAAGTGCCATGAAAAAATGAGCTGCACCGGCGGTTTGCGCCGCATTCGATATTTGGTGCGACGCAAGTGCTTAACCGAATTGCATTTGACCTCTCAAAAGCCGCAATCGCAATGTTGCGATGCAACTGATTGTTTGAATGTCGCAAGTGAAATGCCGCGCCGCATTTGCAATGTGGCGACGCAAATGCCTAAATTCGTGACGCAAGTGTTTTCAAGCGACGCACTTGACTTGTTGAGATTCATTTGATTTTTTGAACGATGCACTTGTGTTTTTGCGACGCAATTGCATTTTTGTGACGCATTTGCCTGTTTTCTTGCTTTAACTTGTTTTAATGCTTTCGTGCCCTAAGTTATTTTCCATGACGGTCACAGTTGTCCAAAAAGGTGCTAATGCAGTGTTCATCTTTTTGCAGAGGCAGCTTGCCCCTATTTACACGAGGGAGAGCAGACCGAGGACCTTTCGGTTTGGGGATCAGCTAGGCCCACGAGAGCGGTGACGATTGATGAGACTCAGCTTATTCCATGCTGCATTCATGCCCGCCATTCAGGCGAATAGGGGTTTGCTGACGGCGTTGTGCGAGAGATGGCATTCAAAGACCTGTTCCTTTCACCTGCTGACAGGTGAGGCTACCATCACTTTGGAGGATGTCTACCGTATTCTCCGGATTCTGATTCGAGGGGAGTGGATCGTGTATGATCCCCATCATGGCGAGCAGACCTTTCAGGCATACTACCAGGATCAGGGTGCCGGACTCGGCATTGAGGGTTACGAGATCCATTGGGATTTCCTGGCGGAGCACTACAGTCGCTTTGATGCATTCCTAGCGACTCTAATTGGTGGCATTTTGGTTTCTGACCGCCGAGGACACGGATTTCTGATTGGTTGGGGGGATGTCATGGTCGGCATGTGGAGAGACAGGATAGTTTACGTATTGGGTCCCTATTTGCTGGGGACGCTTTATCATCAACTGCATGATGTTGTGTACAGGAGAGGAGAGAGTATCTCCTGTGGGACCACACTGATGATGATCTGGGCATGGGAGCATATTGCCATATTCCGCCCTCCTATCGACAGACCACAGCTGGCCGAGGGGATGCCTTATTCCTACTACTATGCCGGCGCATTACAGCAGACTCATATGGGTGAGACAGGGTGGTGGTAACATCGGATTGATACCATGGTGACCTTCATCTGGAGACCCTCCAGGGATTGCGAGGCATGGGATGATGAGGACAATCATCTCAGTTTTTGTAGGCAGTATCGATACCTCATTGGCAGGACAGTACAGACATCGTTGATTATTGAGATGTACCTGCCGCAGCGTGTACTGAGACAGTTCGAGAGCAGCAAGATGTACCCATGGGGACGACAAACTATGCCCGATTGTCCAGAGAGTATGCATGGGGGCCGGCCATCCCAGTGGCCTTCACGACACAGCAGATTGACGGACTAGTAGCCCAGGCTTGGGGTTGGAGAGGTGGAGCAGCAGATCCAAGTACCACACCAGCCTATGATCTATGGTGGCAGGCACGCCGACCCGTGCCATTGACAGATCCTGACGGGCCAGCACCAGTTGACAGGCGGTCAGTGATTCCACGAGTGCCACGAGCCAGACGAGGGGTCAGAGGCAGAGATGGGGGCAGAGGCAGAGGCAGAGGTAGGGGCAGGGATGGAGATGGAGGGAGGGGTGGTGATGGAGGGAGGGACGAAGGCAGGGGTGATGATGGAGGGCGAGGTGGAGAGGGAGGCCGTGGTGGAGATGGAGGTCGAGGTGGAGATGATGGTGGAGATGGCAGGAGGCGACGGCGGGATGGACAGGTACCAGGTTGCAGGTTGTGATAGCACGTGGCAAGGGTAGCGTTAGATGCTATCCCCGAGGTCGGTGAGGAGGGGGAGATGGAGGAGCAGCCCAGACAGGAGGGAGAGGGTGAGGGGAGATAGGAGGGGGGGCTAGAGGTGGGGGGACAGGAGGAGGAGGTCAGGGCACTAGAGGTGGATGTGGCCGGGGAGGAGGAGGCGGAGGGGGAGAGACAGGAGACGGAGGTGGCATGAGAGGAGGAGACGGCAGTGGCAGGAGAGGAGGACGATGATGATGATGAGGAGGATGAGGCCATAGGTGAGGCAGAGAGACTCCTGAGATGGCAAATGGTGGAGGGTGAGGAGGAGATACCATCCTCAAAGTTGCCACCGGATGCTACAGCCGATCAGCGAGTGACTGATCTGCAGCAGAGACTAGATGCCAGCCTAGCATAGGTGAGATCCCTACAGTCAGCACTGGAGGTAGCCAGTGTGGAGCGAGATTAGGCAGTGATCCGCTAGCAGGATTCAGCATGATGGTGCACAGAGTTCGCGGCCCTATGTACAGGACCCATAGGGGACATGGCTCGGGAGTTGGCCAGGGTGAGCAAGAGGCTAGGGTAGTATAGGACATTATATGAGCAGGCAGTGCCACCAGAGCAGTGAGATCTTACCCTGTCTTGATCACAGACGAGGACAGGCAGTGGGCATAGGTCGGGCAGTGGCAGTGGTACCAGGAGCCATAGCAGCATCAGAGGGTCGACTTCCACAGGACACACATCAGGCCACAGATCACATCACTCGTGCAGACATACTCCGAGTCATCGTTCGAGGCATAGTCAGGGTTCTATTGGTTCAGCACAGAGGTCAGTGCAGGGTCAGCCACCAATGACAGATCCTACCACTTCTGAGAGTCTAGCAGCGGTGACCTCACAGGTGTTCCCTACTGTCACGACGATGCCTTCATTCGCAGTTCCCTCATCCTCACAGACATAGGTCACCACAGGACCGTCCATTGCTTCAGAGCCGGTGACAGGGCCTCAGCCACCACCCCATTCTTCACCCCGAGGGGATGATGAGAGCCTACCCTAGGGGCATATTTGTATTTGGACACACTATGTTTATTGTTGAGCCTGCGAGCTCCATTTTTGGGATATCCATTGACTCTATCCTGTGACATTGCATATTTTTGAGATGATATTTATATGATGATGCAGTTTTGATGCGGCCTATATGTGTTATGTGATGTTCTATGCATTATGTGTGTATGATGTACAATGCTTATCTTATGATGCCATTTATGTATTATGATGTCTATGTTGTGATTTTTGATGCCATGATGATGCAGTATTCATATGCTTATGTTAATGATGTGCATGATGTATTTATGTAAAATATGCCATGATGATGATTATGTTAATGCAATGTTTGTGATTATGTATATGATGTAATGCCATGTATGATATTATTTAATGCCATGGATGATGTATGTATGGCCCTAATGCAATGGATATATCATGTATGCACTTATTTTTTTGAATGACACAGGATATCATCGCAGGATGGACGAGAGAAGATGGCGGGACTGATGAGAGAAGATGACCAGACCAAAGAGAAGAAGACATGAGACCTATGAGAAGATACAAATCCTTCAAAAACTTTACTATAAGACTTTTAATATTCATTGCTCTTTAATCATCATTGGGCAAACTGTTGTAATGGTCAACAAACACCAAGATATGACGTAGATCTAGGTGTGCAAAGTCGTACCATTACCCAAGACAAAACAGTCACAGACAAGGATGAGTATGACTCATACTAGGAGCGTGCTTGCCCCAGTCTTGTTGTCATCATCAACCACAAGTAGAAAAAGACAAGGACAGATCATGAAACGTCGTTACTTCTCTAAATCCTGTTGCCAGGACATCCTTGAGAAACTAGTGACATGATTGTCAAACTATATAAAAAATGAAGTCTCTATCATGATATGTCATTGCTTTTCTAAATCCCAAGATCAGGATCTCATTGAGAAGCTAGTAGTCATGCGTGTCAATTGTCATGCTACGTCGTTGCTTCTCTAAATCCTGCTTAGTGGGATCTCGCTGAAAAACTAATAACATGATAAGAGATGAAAAGACAATTGCCAAGTGTTTGTCAAGTGCATCTGGATAGCCATTGTTCTGATGCCAAGGTGGCAGGTTTGACGATGTCAAGATGTCCGAATGTTTAAATTTTTGATGACCTTGAAAATGTCGAGACTTGGTGGATTCAGGAAGGACACATCCTGAATGATGCCGAATGTCGGGAGGATTTGATCCCTAATGGTCGTAAGGGGTGCCTCAAAATAATGACGATGCCTAGGAAGGACACATCCTAAAGCATAAATGACAGAGTTGGTTCTTTTGAAGGACTCATCTGAAGAACGCTAATGTCAGGAAGAGTGATCCTTAGATGTCAAGAGGATCGCTCGAAAGGCCGAATGACGATGACGACGCCTAGGAAGGACACATCCTAAGGCGTAAAGGATAGAGGTTATCTTTCAGAAGGACTCATCCGAAGACTAACCAAAATTTGACAGTTTGAGCAGTTATAATGATTTGACTTGCTTTGACTTGTGTTTGACTGAGGTTGACTTGTTGTGACCGAGGTTGACTTGTGTTTGATTATATGCTAATGTTGCCTTAATGAGACTGTCATGTTGAATAAAAGATTGCTTTACTTTGTTTCAGGAGTTTTCCCATTTGGAAATTGATTGAAGATTTTCTTTGACGTGTGTGCCATTGTAGTGTCATGAACCCTAATGGACTAACCGAGTGTGGCCTCGGGGGCTCATCGATAGATGGCCTTGCCTACATCATACACTCAGAGACCTCGTAGTTCGACACGACCAATGACTTTGTCTTGATGAGCAAAGATTGTGCCATGATTTATTTTGACAAACCTAATAGGACTGACCTAATGTCTCAGGGACTCAAGTATGAGTCTTGCCTACGTAGCACATGCGCAGAGACAACGTAGTTTGGACAATGACATGGACTTAGTGACTTGATTGACTTAGACCAGAGATGACAGTGCACTTGTGTGTCTTGCACGGTCGAATGTTTTGTTTGGTTTTCTTCAGGACGTTTTATGATTTTTTTGTCTTTTTTCAAGACATTTTGCAATGTTTTTGGTCTTTTTTCAAGACTTTTTATGATGTTTTTGTCTTTTTTCAGGACATTTTATGATGTTTTTGATCTCACGTGTCATCCACTGCAATCGCATGATAAACATTTTTCCCCCAGTCAGGTTTAAGACTTAGCCATTTGCAAGGGATACAGATAGGATGTTGTTGACTTGCTGGACAAACAGTCGTCAGGACTTGATGTCAATCGTTCGTCCACTAGGATAGGTAGAGTAGGATGTGACAGTGACTTGCGGAATAATGGCGAAGAAAACTTTCATCCTAAGCCACGTTTAGACCAAGTGACAATAGATGGCAGAGCAATGATTGATTACGCATGGCGCCTGTTTGCCAAGTTTTCACCATGGTACTTGTCCAAAGCGCCTGTTTGCCAGGTTTTCACTATTGGACGAATTATTTTTCTTTTTACTAGTTTTGTGATTTTTTTATTTTTTTGGTGTAACCAAGACGCCTGTTTGCCAGGTTTTCATCAAGGTGATGATTTTTTTCCATTTTTCAATTTTTTTGTATTTTAGGGCCTTCCAGCTTTGTCCTCTGATGCTATGCGTAGAACTTTTGGAGGTGTAAACTGTTGATGGGTTCAGTCAATTGTTCCCCATTTGGAGTCGCCAGTTGATATGCTCCAGAACCAAAAGAAGATATGATGATATATGGACCCAACCAGTTTGGTTCAAACTTTCCTGGCTTTTCTCTGTCTGCTTGATTCTTAGGGTTCTGCATGAGAACCAGGTCACCAATGCCAAACCTTCTGACCATGACCTTTTTATTGTAGCTACGACAAAGGCGATTTTGATATGCCTGGAGGTGATTCAATGAGTTTTGTCTTCTTTCGTCCAGCATTTCCAGCTCGTGCAAGCGTGATTGTCGGTATACCTCTTTATTAGTTAGACCCTTCAAAGAGACCCGTAGCGAAGGAATTTCGACCTCAATGGGTAAGATGGCTTCCGCACCAAAAACCAGGGTGAATGGGGTAGCTCCTGTAGGCGTACGAATGCTAGTTCGGTAAGCCCACAGGGCAGGGTTAAGTTGTATGTGCTAATCGCGGCCAGCGTCATTGACAGTCTTTTTAAGGATCTTGATAATGGTTTTATTCGACGCCTCAGCTTGGCCGTTTCCTTGGGGGTAGTCTGGGGATGAAAAGTGGTTTTGGATATGGAATCGCTCACATAACTCACGTACGTCTTGGTTTTTGAATGGACGTCCATTGTCAGTGATGATGGACTGTGGGAGGCCATACCGACAAATGATGTAATTGAGGATAAAATTTGATATTTGTTTGCCAGTAATGTATGTCAATGGAATGGCTTCGATCCACTTTGTGAAATACTCAGTGGCGGTGATAATGAATTTATGGCCATTGGAGGAAGTTGGATGAATCTTACCCACGAGGTCGAGTCCCCATTGAGCGAAGGGCCACGAAGAAGTGATTGGCCGAAGTTCTTGTGCTGGAGCATGGAACAAATCAATATGGATCTGACACTTGCGACAGGTTCTAACATATTCTATTGCATCTTTTTCCATTGTCGGCCAATAATATCCAAGTCTAGTTAGTTTCTTAGCTAGAGTAGGACCGCTCGAATCAGATCCGCATATACCATTGTGCACTTCTCGTAAGGTCATACATGCTTCATCGGTGTCAAGAAATCTAAGGAGGGTATTGTCAAAACTACAGCGGTATAGGGTGTCACTGATAATGGCATACCTTGCGGATTTTCTAATGAAGGACTTCCTTTAGTTATTGGATAGGTTCGATGGAAGGGTGTGAGTCTTTAGATAGTCATAAATGTCCTGATACCAGGGAGAGTTGGGACCAACAAGTTCACAAACCATTTCACCGATATCATATGCCTGCATCACGGTTGCATCAGGAACTCAAATTGTGACACATTTTAGCTTTATGTCCAAGAGAGAACTAATAGTAGCCATTGGCGTTTGCCATCGCATTCCCGATTTGTCTCTAAAAGATTAATCGATTGAAGTATATCCACCATCCTCTTTGTAAGGAAGCAACTTCATCCTTTGTTTCATAGTCACCATCTCGGCTTCTTGTTGATTACTAGCTGGGAATCCCCGAATACAAGCAATGTCTGAATTTTCCATTTGATTGCCAACTTGAGACCTGTAACTAGTGCTTCGTATTCGGCAATGTTTTTTGTGCAAGGGAAAGCAATTCGAAATGACTTAGGAATTGAATCCCCTTGTGGTGTGATGAATAAGATTCCAGCCCCTGAACCATGACCAGTGTGAGACCCATCAAAATATAGCTTCCATGGTGTTGCTGGTTCCGTATGAAAGATGGACTCGTCAGGAAAATCAGTTACCAATGGATGAGAGTCTTGCATTGGCGCATCTGTCAGTTGATCTGCTATTACTTGCCCTTTTATTGCCTTGTGTTCAACATACTGTATGTTGTATTCACTTAGGATCATAACCCATTTTTCCAATCGGCCTATTAACGCTGCTCGACTTAATAGGTATTTCAATGGGTCAATTTTGGCAACTAGTTGTGTCTGATGGTTGAGCATATAATGCCTTTAGTTTTGGGTGCAAAGACAACTACGAGACATGCACATTCAATGTATGTATAATTCAACTCATAACCTATCAGTGTGCGGCTGATGTAGTAGATTGCTCTTTCTTTCCCTTCATGATCATTTTGAGCCAGTAATGCCCCCATTGTTGAATTAGTGGTCGAGATGTATAGAATTAATGGCTTTCCATGAATAGGCTTATGACTGGTGTTGATAAAGGTGTAATCTTTGATTTTGCTGGAAGGTATAAAGGATATTTGATCTCGCCCATGTAATACCTTTGGCGTAATGATATCGAATGGGCGGCACTTATCCGCCAATTGAGCTTCGCGAAGCCGCAAATAGATTGTACTCACCGCGTTCTAAGTCTCACCGATCCTCGAGGGGAGGCATGTCTATGATTGTTTTAACTCCTTTTCCCATCTAATTCTATGCCTCTTCGAAACTATGTACCCCAATAGCTTACCTGACGTGACCCCAAAAACACATTTCTTAGGGTTTAACCGAACCTTGTACTCTTCTAGTCTCTTGAAAATTTTGTCAAGTATCTTCAAATGATCTTTCCTTGTTGATTTGGCCAATAAGTCAT
Organism: Sequoia sempervirens; assembly: GCA_007258455.2. NCBI lineage: Eukaryota > Viridiplantae > Streptophyta > Pinopsida > Cupressales > Cupressaceae > Sequoia > Sequoia sempervirens. The sequence goes on from VDFB02284984.1 coordinate 19,975, forward strand.
CTACATAGTCTTCCATTATATTCTGCATCATATCATGGAAGATCGTGGTCATAGCCCTTTGGTATGTGGCATCTGCATTTTTGAGGCCGAAGGGCATGACATTCCAACAGTATGTACCCCATGGGCAAGTAAATGCTATTTTGTGTTGGTCCTCGGGAGCAATGCGAATTTGATTATAACCAGAGAAACCATCCATGAGGGATAGCATCTTGTGTCCTGCAGTTAGATCGACTATGATGTCAATGTTGGGCAAAGGAAAGTCATCCTTTGGACATGCTTTGTTTAGGTCCGGAAAATCTGTACATACCCAAATTAATCCATTTGGCTTTGTCACCGGCACTAGGTTGGAAATCCATTCAGCATAATCTATAGACCTTATGAATCCGGCATCCAGTAATTTCTTTAACTTGGCCTTAACCAATAGGGCAACTTGTGGGTGCATTTTGTGCAACTTCTGCTTGACTGGTTTAGTATTGGGTACTAGTGGCAGATGATGTAGAACCAGTTTGGGGTCCAATCCTGGCATGTCAGCGTAGGACCATGCAAAGTTTATTTTCCGTTCTGCAAAGAATTTATGAAATTCCAGTTTCTCTTCATCTGTCAATGATGCCACAAATAGGACCATCTTTGGGTCTTCTGAAGTTGAAATGTTATCCTCTATGGTGTCCTCAACAAGCATGGCCGATCTCTCTTGTTGCACGGGGAGAAAGTCCAGTCCTCCATCTTTGGGCGCCTCTGAGAGGCTTTCACCCGCAGATACGTCCTTTGTTTTTACTATTTTACTGTCAAGAGGTGCCTTTCGGTTTTCACCTAGAGACGTTTCATATTTTACTTTATGTTTTACTTTTGTGACTAGAGGACTGAACCATCTCACCAATGTATGCCGCGCAATCCAAATCAATAGTAAATCTTAATCTGTGGTCCCCACTGGGTATGCCCTCACGTAATCCCATGAATTTAGCAATGGCTTCATCATTTTGGAATGTGTCTAGAACTAGCAGTCCTTGTTGGTCCCAATCGACTAGTTCAGGGTAGACTAATGAAATGCCATCGTCAAGGCTAGTGAATTCAGGTGAGGATACCGATAGCATACAGATGAATTCGTTGATGTTGTAGATGAGGTTATCATCATCCAAATCGACATCGGACTCTATCCAGTATTCACCTTCACTAGTGTCATATTCGTTGTCATAATAAGGGGTGAAGGTTTGAGAGCCCCGTTATCAATGTCATCCGATACTCGATAGATTAGACCGAGGGGTTTTGGATGCGGCTGCTATGTCATATGAGATGCAGTGGATTTTGACCGCTTTGCGCCCGGCCAATTTTGAATGTTTTCTGCAAAATCATTGTTCGTGAGGTCAATTCCCCTGGTTCGACAAACAAATCATCAAGACAACAGTCACTTAGGGATCGTTCGGAGCCAAATTCCCACTCGTGGGAGTCTGTTTCGGTTAGGTATTCCCTAGTAGTCTCAACACTTTATGAAGCATGTACTCGCTCACTGGAAAGTTCATGGGTACGTCGATCGCCATTGTCGAGTGATCCAAACCCTAATCCAAGATACTTCGGAGTTTGGAAAGTTTCTATGGGTTCTCTTCGACCAGTTTTATTTTTTCCAAGGCCACTAGTACCATCGTAGCCTTTAGCCTTCATGATATTGTAACCCTTGCCATATTTCTGGACTGGTAGTGGAGGTAGTGAGATTGTGTCCTTGTAGATCCATCCTGTGATGTCGGCAAGGTCTTCATCACTCATGTCTCCCCACTTGATGAAAACTGTATTCGGTGGAACTTTGAATGTTTCTTGAGGTTCCATTCTGAAACATGGTCGACCATATATCTTTGGAGGAGTAGGTATTGTAGTTATGTTGTATGTTGTATTTAGTTTGAACTCTCCGCAGCCGAGGTCCTAGATTTTATCGGTTGATTCGGTCCTAGGGTTGGTGGAGGGTTGTGATATGTCAGAAGACGTGGATGGAGTGGATGTGGAAGATGACCCGAGCATGGAAGGGTCGATGTATTTGGACGAGCAGCCAGGTGCTTCTCGGTTAATAGGTACTTGGTTTTCGGAGATACCCCTTAAATTGGTACAATATTGGAAAGGGTCAGGGTCTCCGTATATGGTGACTTCTGTACCGTCAAAAGGAAACTTGAGGCATTGGTGGTATGTTGACGTGATGGCTTTTAAAGTGTGGATCCATGGACGGCCAAGTAAAATGTTATATGGTAGTTCCAAATCCAGGACCTGGAAAGTTGTGTCGACAATGAGTGGTCCCACTCTGATAGGGAGAGAGATAACACCTCGCGAAGAGCGTTCCTTGTCATCATATGCTTTGATCACTATGCTTTTCGTTGGGTCTACGCATGCATCAGAGAATCCAAGAGCCTTAACTAGTTTAAGGGAGCATATATTCAACCCTACTCCGCCATCTATTAAAACCCGTCTAACCTTGTGCTTGTGGACAAAGACTTCTACGTGTAACGCATCATTATGGTTGGTTTTAGATGATGAGTAATCCTGATCTGAGAAGGTGACATGGTGTGGCGTGGTGAGATATCCCACCATAGTTTCAAACTAATTGAAATTGATGTCCTTCGGGACCAACGACTCTAAGAGAGTTTTATCCAGGATTTCCTTGTGTGCAAGAGAAATACGAAGCAGCTCAAGGATAGATATTTGTGCAGGAGTCTTTCCTAGTTGGTCAATGAGATTGAACTGACTTTTGGGTTTCCACTGTTGTGGGGTTGAGACAGGTTTTGGTTGTTTAGCAGATGAAGCTGGTTGTGATTTCTTATCAGATGGGCCTCCTACAATGATCTTGGCTTGTCTAGGGGGAGGTGGACCAGCTATACTGACCTTGCCACTTCGCGTAGTAGCATTGCACTGTGGTGCTCTCTTGATTGTGATGGTGTTGATGTACTCATCGTCCGTTCTAACATTATTTATTGTTGGTCCACTAGAGTAATCATACTTGACTTGGGTGAAGTTAGCATGGTTCTGTGGACCTGAAGTGGAAGCATTATGGGGACCATGATCCTGCAGTGGATTGTTGTGGATAGTATGATTCGAGTTGGAATTGAATTGCGATCCGCCTACTTCGATGGTGCGATTTTCAATAAGGTCCTGGATTACATTTTTCAGTTGTCTACAGTTGGAGGTTGTATGCCCTTTGACTCGATGGTATTCGCAAATTGCGTTGTCATCCCACCATGCTGGTTTGAATTGTCCGGGGTCATAAGGTTTTATTTTCGGAAGTGTGATGACCCCATGTTGGATGCATTTCTTGAGGACGTCTGCAATGGGTTCACCTAAATTGGTGTATGTGCGACCCCTAGGGAATTGTCTTAGTTGACGATATTGTCGTTGATGGTTTTGACCATTTTGACTGTTCGAAGGAGTATTGGGGGGAGGTGTCAATGTCGTTGTTGGTCTATTTTGTTGTTGTACCCCTTTCAGAGCCAATACGGGACTTGTGGTCTTGGCATCTACAACACCATCATTTGTAACATGTTTATTCTTGACCCAATATTTGTTTTTGTCAGCGGGTGGGTTGGTGTTTGTGTTTTTGGAACCATACCTCAGTTCTCCCTTTGTGATAAGGTCTTTCTCAATTTGGACCCCCTTTTCCACTAATTCTGTGAAGGTTGTGCAACAATGTATTTGCAATGCGAATTTGAGAGGCCCTAGAAGTTTTTGGACAAACATGTCAACCTTTTCCCTTTCAGGAATGTCAATGTGACATCGACTAGCGAGGCTTCTCCATTTTTGAAAGAACGGGATAAATGTCTCACCCGACTCTTCTTGTGTGAGATTGCACAAACTAGTGATAGAGGTGTCCATGTCAATATTGTATGCGTAATTTTTTATGAGCTCATCCCATGTCTGGATATCTTTTTGCGTTGAAAACCATTCAAGGGCTTGACCCGCCAAACTTTTGGAAAAAAGTCTCATCAAGTATGTGGGTTCGTAGGCAATATCCATACAGTTAGTTGCGAATTCGTGAAGATGTTCAATGGGATTTGTCTTGCCTTTATATTTAGTGAAGTTGGGTGACACATATCATGGCGGAAATGCGGGCATACGTAAGTTTGTGTCGAATGGGTATACATCCAAGTCATATGATATTTCAGATTTCCCGCCTATAATGAGCATGTTTTGCATTTTCTTCTCCATATCCCGCACTGTTGCTTTGAGTTCATCTATGTTGGGGTCATTTACATTTCCATATGTTGGATTGCCTGGTACACCATGTGTTCCTACGTGAGTATAGGTGTATAGTGGTGGTACGGGTTGTTGCGGTACGTATGATGTGTGTTGTTGGTATTGGAAGTTGTGGTTAGGTGCATGTTGATGAGTGTGAACGTTGGATGAATATGTTGGAATGTGTCCCCCAGCTATGCGTGTCATTATTTGGGGGATGTTGTGACCATGAATGTTATGATGTATTAACGATGTCATGGGTTGAGTTATTTGGCCACTTTGTGTGAATTGTTGATTTTGCCCAAGGGGAACATTG
>VDFB02284985.1:0-20353 GCA_007258455.2 Sequoia sempervirens
ATGACTTTGAGAATACCGCTACATTCTCCACTTTGATCCAGAACACGCAGGACTCATTAGCTGCTTTGAGAAAATCTTGTACAAGGCACGAGCACTCAGTCACGGTGTTAGAGTTTCAGTTGGATTGTGTTCCGCCTATTTCAGTTCATGAGGTTGAGGCCGTACTTAGCAGATTTGTTGAGTTGGCAGTCAGAGAGAAGGCTAATGGGAACACACTACTGGACGAGGATCTTCTAGAAGACTGAGTATGGAGCATTTATTGCATTTGCTATTTTGGGAGTGAGTGGGAATCTTTGATTCATTTAATGTACCACTCCCTATTCTGGCAGTTTTTAGGGTTAGGGCTGAGGTGGCACGATTCTGGCCACTCTATTGATTGTAACCCTAGCCGTCCTTTGGGACTTGGCTAGCTATAAAAGGGGGAGTCCCCCTCATTTGTAATTCATTAGGAGTCAGAACCAGAGTAGACATTGAGAGAGCATTAGCTTTAGAGCTAGATAGTGTAACATTGTAGAGCATTTTTGCATCATTTGGAGAAGAGAGAAAGTTTTCCCTTTGAGAACTTTTGAAGAGATTGTTGTGTAACACATTTTATGATAATAGATCTTTTCATTGATGATGAAATTCGTCTTGTCATGAAATGCTAGCAAGGTTTCTTCTTCCTTTCGTATCCAAGTAGCTTAATTCATGCAAGTAGCTTACTTTGGTGTGTGTTGTTTTATTGAGATAGCTTCGCTTTATTCCATACCACTAGCGGCTTGTTGATGATAAGTCTGCCTTGTGTGGTCAACTGGACATTATCTTGTGTCTAACTTCGGTTGTGGTTTACATACTTATATGCGTTGTTCTGATGGTGTACGTATGTTAATCTATAACTTGAACACCTTTCGCTATCCCCTTTGAAGATTGCACCGATTTTACTGAGGCTGTCCGACGGAGGCTAGGTGAAATCTGGTTGAAGTCTATCAAAATGAAGCTCCACATATCCTGCATTTAGAATATAATATAAATTTCTTAGGCCCTTTCCCCTTTACTTTCCGTATATTTCTTATTAGTCTTAGGAAAAGATGCACATTGCCAAATCATACACGTAAGAATTCCCCTTCAATATCATACATTAACTGCTGACTGCAAGAAATCTGGACAATTGTGTAAGTCCCCTCGTACGAACACAGCAATACACATCAACCAAACTGGGTCTATTCGCACTTAAGGAACCTTGGAGTTGAACATGCGAACTTTCTCGCAATCTTAGCGCATGGAATACTTTGATCAAGAGAGGACGGAATAGCCCCAAAACTATTTTGTTCTGCCTATTTGGTATGGTCACAAAAACCGCATCAACAGGTTGGTGTTACACAACTGAAACTAGCAAACTTAGAGAATTTAACTTCTCCAGCTATGTCAACCATTCAAGCTCTACAATATTCAGAAAATGTAATTAACTCCAAGATGATCTCAAATGCCCTCCAAAGCTCCTTATAAGAATTCACAAGTATTTTCAAGAAGCTTCTAGAATAAAATATTATTTTATTTCATTAAGTGACTTTTTGATATTATTTTATTTTTAGTCACTTAAATATTAAATTAATTAACTATAAGGTTACTTTTAATTATTTATTTATTTAATAACCTTATAAATAATTAATTGAATATATTCTCCTTATTGCTCCAAATTGGGGACTGTTGTGACCTTTTCACATATCGCCCCATTGCAAATGGGGACCCCTAGTAGTTTGCTAGTTTTTAGGGGTTTGCTTTCACGCAACGGTTTCATGAGTCATCATTTTGAGAGTTTCAAGTCAATCTTCTGAGAGCCATCCGAGCCAAGTTGAGAATCCATGCCTAAATCAGTACCTAAACGTCACAGAAGTGCTCAGAAGGTCCGGGAGACGAGGATCACCTGTGCTTTGAGTCAATTCTGACACTTCCTATTTTTTAGGAATTTTTGCTTTTTCGCTTTTTTCATTTTTGGCATTTTTGGACCAAACTGGGTTCCCTATTTTTTAAGGGATTTTGCTTTTTCTATTTTTAGAAAGTCAACCTTGGTTAGTGGGTCAACGTTTCCACTTTTAGAACCAAAATGAGCCAAAAAAAATCGAAAAAATCGTTGAAAAATCAAAGTAAAAATAAAAAAATCAAGCAAAAATCAAGAAAAGCATGGAAAAGCAAGATAAAAATCTGGAAAAATCATAAAAATCAGACCTCCAGAATGAGAAAATCAACCCAAAAGCATGAAATCCATGGAGTAAATTTTCCCAAGTCTGGAGAAATTCGCTTAAGCTTTGAGGAAGAGAAAATGGCTAAGTCATTGGCAAGTCCGCCATGCCTTAGAAGAAAATGGCAAACATCTTGGCAAGTCCGCCCTTGCCATGGAGATGAAAGATGGCGAGAAAATTTGCAAGTCCACTATGGAATGGCAAGACCTAAGGCAAGTCCGCCCAATCCTTAGACAAGGACTGGCGGGACATTCACAAAGTCCGCCCCTTACATTGGCAAGACATGCTCAAACTCCGCCCAGCCTAAAGCAAGATAGAAAATTCGAAATTTGGCTAAGTATGGGAAGAAAGGCAAATGGAAAGGAAGCTAGAAAGTCCGCCCTAGGAAGAAGGGAAGGTAAAAAAAGACAAAGTTTGCCATTAAGTGGAGATAAATGAGGGGACGTCCAAGCACATGTGAAGTTCGCTTAGGCCATGGCACAAAAATTTGCAAGTCCGCCCTTGACTTGAGGGAGATGGTAAGAGGTTGGTGAAGTCTGCCTAGCTTGTAACAAGGGAGAAAAATTGAAAATTCGCCTAAGTATGGATGCCTAGAGGGGGAAATTTCATGATTTTTGGCTAAGTGTAAGAGTAAAATGGAAGCATGATGGAAATATCCTAAGGCGTGAATGTCTAGAGAGGAGATATCCAGACGTCCAAATACATGGTAAAGTCCGACTTTGTTGAGGGAAATAAAGCCAAGCAAGAAGAAAAATTTGATTTTGGCATGAGAAAACATGCCTAGCGCGATTTAAAGTTCACCATGGCATAAGAAAAATAGAATCTGGCATAATATTTGTTGGCAAGATGGCTAAAAATTCAACTTGGCTAAAGGACAAATTGAAATAACTTGGAGAATAAATATTTAGCCAAGAGAAAAATTAAAGTAGCCATGGGTCAAAATTGAACGGGTTGGAAATAAATTAAAATTTGACATTTTAATACTTTGGATAATTTATTTCCAACACTTAGAAATATAAAATGCCTTAGACAAAAATAAAATTCGCCAGAGATGTCTTCGAAGAAATTCATGGAAGAAAAATCATTACGCCAGGAAAAGAATATAAATAAAATTTCGCAATGAATTAAACTTGGAAACATCGAATTTAATTGGACATTAAATTTTTTTCCAAAATATTGAAAATGAAAGATAAATATCTAGCAAAAATCGAATTTTTGAAAATCAAAGGATTTGCTAAAGCTGGCGCTTGGATAAACTTGCCATGGAGATTTTTCGAAAAGAATAGAAACTTGCCTGATTGAAGAGAAGAAAACAAATCGAAATTGAGAGAAAAAGATGCAGTTGCTAAAACAAATCAAATTCTTCAACATTATAATGAGTTTCAGCAACTCATTTTTCACACGCTCAACTGAAGAGAAGTTAATCTGTCAAAGTTACAAGAAAGTTGAGCCAAGATCGATTCTTCTGCAGGCAAGGTCAATTTTCTCAGTAGGAGAAGTAATTTTTATGCTGAGAAAGTAATTTTTTTGGAGAAGTAAAGGATTTCTTGGCTGAAAGTCGAACTTCTCAGCAAGTTGGCTCACTTTGTCATTGGCTTTTTGATTGAATTCACAAAAGTTAAATCTGATTCGCAGCCAGAGTATTTTTCCTAAGGTTTAGAGTTTGGTTGGCTAAATTTATCACTTCTTCTTCTGTCTTTTTCATTTTGGCTAAGTTCTGGCAAATTCGCCTACTTTCAGTTTGCTTTTTCGCACAAATTCAATCTTTTAATAAGCTGAAAGTAAAATTTTCGAATAAAAGGCACGGGAATAAATTATATTTTAAAGTCTCTGTATTAATGTTAATGTTGTTTTATTGCAGGTTAATGACCACAGTGGGAGAATCATCAAAGAAGGTGCCAATGAAGTTCGCCATTAAAGGGGTACAACGAGAGTCGAAAATCAATTCTAAATGGAAAAATATTGCAGACACTGATCTTGGACATGTAGACTTCACGGAGTTCAAAAAGAGAGTATATGGACATGCTAGATTACCAACACCAATTGCCAGACGGATGGTGAGGAATGGAATTTTCCAAGCAACCAGATTCCCGCCAGCAATAGAATGTGTCGAGTTGATGGTAGAATGCGCCATTCATTATGATGCGCAGGAAAGACAAATTGTTGCACCTGACAGAAGGATTCTAGCTCACCTTGGCGAGGTAGCAATCTAGGAGGCATTTGGCATCCCGACACATCACTGGACCGTCTATAAGACCAAGGAGGATGCCAAGAGGTTGTATGATAGCCAATCTGAATTATGTGCCACAAATATTAATAAATCATGGCTGGAGAAACCTAGACCATCCACTAAGAAGATGCCTAAGAAGTTGCGTCGGACAGATTTTAAGGAGGATTATGGAGATATCATTCTGATGTTGAATAGGATAGCCAGCAATCTACAAGGCGCATATTTTGAGATGTGGATGTATTATTTTATAGATGAAATTACCTCTGGCGTGAAGATGTTCAATTGGTCTCGGATGATTAGCGACAATCTCCACGAGTAGCTGATCAATTTGGAGAAGACCAAGTCTTTCCACATGAGCTCGTATGTCATCTATTTGTTGGCCAAAACGTACAGATACTCAAGACTTATATGCAAAGGAAAAGTTGGCAATGGTGAGAATGAACTTAAGTCCTATGACTGTTACCCGCAACTTCAACTCAAGGAGAAATCTCATTTCAGGCGGGCGCACGATGCTTTCCTTATGTATATCACGAGAATACTTCAAGGAGGAACTCACCAGAGGTTGAGTCACGAAGCCAAGAGCTTAGTCAGTAGATATGGATCCTGGTTTATCCAATTTCCAAGGTTCATGTATATTAGGATCCAGGGATTCACTGGAAATCCTTACAAGCTGTCTATCTATCCTACAAATAGGATGATTTTTTTCGAAGTCCTGAGATTGCTGGAAGATTACCAGAACATCCAGAGGCCAAGTAAGAAGGCGGCTATTACTTTCCCATTCTTTATTGGGAATATGTTGGAGTCCTGTCCATCAGCACAAGCAGCCAAAAGCGCCAGGCTAGAAATTCAATGGTATCCATTCACAACTTATCGGTCCAGGGCCAATTTTGACCCTCATCATCACATTCGGACCGTAGATGGGAAAAGATACAAACACAGAGTGGACCTGGAGGACTTTTGGGCGAATGTTGCTGACGAGTATGAAGTCAGGAGAAGATTATGGTCTAGAGTGCCGGTGGATTTAATGAGGGAAACCGAACTTTGCCAAGTGCCTGATCAGTTGCAGGACAACGGAAAATATGTCCAGCCGTGCTTCAATGAGAGTCAACCTCTTCCTGCTGTGAAGTGGTCAGAGCCCGAGCATTTAGATTTGGCTACGTTGATGAGGGCAGTGATTAAGTATTCTCAGTGGTGGGTCGACCAGTAGGTCCAGGATTTGAGGCAGAAAAGAATGATTCTCACGTACGACTTGCTAAGCGAGACAAAGTCATACTCCTCCAATGCCAACGCATCCCATAATGATGATTTGGTTGAGATTGTTGAGAAGAGGAAGGAAGTAGTTGCAAATATAGAACCTGCCCAAAAGAGACAGAGGATGGAACCATCTTGTTCCGCGGCATCTAGAAACATTGATGAGCTAGTGGCTACCACAGATGAATCCTTGGCTGAGATGATGAGACCTTCTTCAATTCAGGAAAAGAACAATGAGTCGATCCAGTTGGATGACGATGAGCCCCCATCTCCTACGGGCACAGAAGTACTAGGTTCGGAAGATGAAATGGACGTCCAGAATGATGATTTCCAAGAGGGAATGATTTCCGCTCTCATAGGAGTTTTGGATATTCTAGATGCAGAAAATGTTCATGAGGAAGATAGTATCGAGCAGCCTACCATTCCTGATTGGTTAAGGGAGAGGATGAAGATTCATGCACCAATTGAGATCCAAGAAGAAGATGATACTGCAGATTTCTTGGCAAGGTTGGAACAAGTTGCTGTGAAGAAACCTGCCAAGAAATTTTCCACGATTCAAAGGGACGAAGCCGGCAGCCGTTCCATACAGATTGCAGTACCAACAGTCGACAAGGCGCAAGATGAAATCACTCCCCAGGAATACGCCATTACCACTATAGACCTAGGCCCAACAACAAAGGGCCAGGAGGTGGAAGAACTAGATAACTCAATCTCAACTATCAAGGCGAGACTGGAAAAGGAAGTGGCGAAAAAGAAAGAGTATAAAAGGGAGGTCAAACGCCTAAAGGAGTATATTCGGCATTTGACCCAACCACTCAATCAGGGTGATGCAGTAGCTCCTCTTCTCAGTTCCTCACAGGAGATGGCCAAGGATGTGGAAGAAGGTATGGTCACGGCCAAAGAGGCCAAGGACTGGATGACAAGTAAGGGCATAAAAGAAGCTTCGTTCATAGAGAGATTGACGCTTGCTTACAGATAGACTTCTTCTTTCCTTTCCAGATTGGCTGACATGACGGAAGTTTGGGATAACCTCCCGGATATTCAAGAGAGGCTCATTCCATGCCTCAAAGTACTGAAGGGTGTCCCAAAGCAGGAATTGGTCGAGGGAAAGGTAATTGTTGCGGGAGCTGCTTATGATTTTCATCATTGGTTTTGGGCATTGACTATACGGAGCGAAGTTTTGGAGAAGGCAAAGGCTGATGGGCTTAGAGTGGAGGAACAAATTAGAGAAATCAGGAGAAAGATTTACCTCATAGCTGTGGACGTGTTCGATATAGAGATTGTCCGGGAAAATGACATGCAGCTGGAAAGATTGAAGAGCAAAATTCAGGAAATCTTTTTCTCTACTACAAGACCAATTCTGAGGCAGGACTTCACAAAAGTGGCTAATCTCTTATCTATTCGAGATGCCTTCCTAAAGCAAGAGCTAGAATGGGAGAGTTCCTTCACCAGATACGCCGAGGACTTGGACAGACTGGAATTCAAGATGAACATGTTGCCACCAGTCAAATGGAGTAAGTTGTCATGATCGTGTCTAGGTTCGTCGAGCACACGGCTGCTCAGGAAGATAGGAACAAACTTCCTTGAAGATAGCTCCAACTGCCACCTCACTCTCTGTTTACTAGTTGTTTACTGATGTTATTTTGGGAAACCCTAATTAGGGTTGATTTGTATTAATCTTGGCCGTTGATGTTGATTTAATCTTGGCCTTTCATTTATTCTTGAAAACTCTATATAAACTCATGAACTCTCATTTTCATTTGTGTGGAGACAGTGTATGAAATTGTTGCGTTATGCTATTTCCGATAATAAAAGCTCTTATGCATGATTCGATTTGAATCACTTTTATTATCAAGTAGTGTGCAAGGTTGCATAACTTCTTCAACCATAGATTAGAATTAGATTACAATTAAAATAGAATTTGCTTTGAGTGTTTGTTAAGTGAATGCAAGATTTGATCGTATAGATTAATGGTGAAATATTGCTCATACTTTCTTCGGATGGATGATTTTCATTCGATGCGCAAAGTTAGCCTGAGCTTGTGATTGTGGATGCTTAACTTCGGTCCTATTCAAGGCATGAAAATTATAATCACACCCTTTGAAGATTGCACCCACTTTGTGTAGTTGTTCCAGGGAGGCGAAACAAAGCGTGGTTACTCGTTTCACCTGATCTTTACTGTCTCTTGAATTCCTAGGGGTAGATTAGAATCTCTTAACCCTTATCCTTTTTGCACCTTTTTTTGAGATCTAAACTGAAAGTCCCAATAAAAGAAGCATTTAATGATAAATCCGTCTAAGTCCCGAACTTGTGAAGAAATTCCTTAACGTAAGTCCCTTTGTGTATTACCAGCATATCACAACGCCCATTGAGTTTATCCACATGTCATGACCTAACGAAAGAAACCTTGGAGTTGCCATATGATCTTCTCACAATCTTAGCATACGCAGTGACTTTGTTCAAGAGAGGATAGAGTGTCTTTGGACATTTTATTTTGTGTGTTCGGTGGATGATAAAACGTACACCAACAAGGACATGACAGAAACAGGTCTGAAATTTCGCTGCAGCAGTTTGGACAGCAAGATGAAGACTCAGAAATCTTCAATGATTCACTCCCAAATGTGCCCAATGACCAATGTGAACTTGCAACAATGTTTCCAGCTAACTCTACTCAACTTATCACTTCCCGAAATGGATTATGAGGGTCTGATAATGTTTGAACAGCAGCTACAAGTCTATCACAAACTTAGAAAATCACTTGACCAACATAAACAAGGAATGGTACAACTCCTCTAGTGCATAGAAAAAAAAAGGAAAGTGCAATCTGAAACCCATACAACCTTTCTCCATGGATACGGGCATCACATTTTAAGTTGTAAAGGGCCCCAAAATCCAAGTGCCTCTCCTAACTTCACATGCCCTCTTCACCAGGCACTTACAAGAATATGGTACAGCCTCCCCAAGGAAAGTCAGCTCCCTCAAACTGTATGGACTGCCAATGAGAGATTAAATAAATCAAAACCAATATTTTCAATATTTTTTACCAACTATGAGGCCTCCTGCAAATGGGACAGCTCATGAAGGTGTACAGTCTACAGGAAGAAGAGGTACGGCCAGCCTTAAGTTTCTCCAATCGCCCCACACAAGAACTTTGAAACAACTCCTCCAAACTGCAATCAATCTACTCAAAATGCAATCCAAAAGACCATCAAAGCACTTCAAACGATAAAGCCAAAACCTAAAAGTTGCAATCAGCACCAATGGCGACCCCTGTATGGAATCACACTGATCTAGCTAGAGAATTTCATTTAACTCCAAAACTAGAAAATCCATGAGGATTTCTATTCTCAAAGACTTGGAGAATCCAGAGCCAATCCGGCAACATAACAATATCATTCTTCAACATAGCCACAATGAGCTCCCAACGCCTCCTTATATAGCTTTTGGGAGGGAAAATTCTCAATTTAAAAATATAAACTAATTCACTTTTCCACCCAAATACCTTTTTAAAAATAATAATAATCATTTTCATGTGCAAAGGCCCCTTATTCTTCCTAGGTGTCCAAATTGGAGACAAAATTAACTTTCCGAAAAATTATTACACTTAAGTTATAAAAATAATAATAAAACATTATAAACATAAGTGAATAATTAAAATATTTCACCCCAAGTTCCGGAAAATCCCAACACATATCAGAATCCAATTCTGATTGTGCCAATGTGATACTGAGACATTGGGTGAATGATAGAAGCCAATTTGGTGACTTGCTATAAATAAACATGCTCTCTAAGAAGTTTGGAGAGCACCCCAAAAGCCTGAAAACACTATAGAAAGTGTCATTCAGACCAATATTGCCCATTAAGCTCATTGCCATAAATAGAAACCTTGTAGCACCGAAATTGTGTCCTCCAAGAACTTTGGAGTCCCCTTGCCTTACCACTTAGCCTACGGGAACTCAAAAAATATGCTAATGGTCTTTGAACTAACTAGGCTTGAGAAGGGGACATTACAGTCCTCCCTCAAAATTGTTTGTCCCCAGCAATTGCAAGTCTAGGTACTACAATATTTGATCATTCTCCCAAGTGACATCCTTGACTAGTAAGTTCTTCCATTTGACCAACTACTCTTTGATCATCCTCTTCCTCAATGTGCACTCTCTAAAATCAATCACTGCCTCAGGAACAAGCACTAGCTTCCCCTCCTCATCCAAAGGGGGTAACTTTGAAGAAGCAACATTGTGTCCATCACTACCATCAAACCCAAGCTTTTTGTTGTTCTCATACATAGTTTCTAAGATCCTTCCAACCACTTATTCACAATCTCAATTTTCCCATCAACTTGTGGGTAATAACTAGTACTTGGAGTGAGCACAGTCCTACTCGATCTGAAAACTTCCTGCCAAAACATGCTTACGAACTTGTTGTCCTTATCACTCACAATATTTTTAGGCAAACCATGCAACTTGAACACTTAACTTGAATTGTTGTAAACACTACAGAAATTGCAAACAAGTGTGCAAATTTGGTCAATCTGTCAACAATAACAAAAATTCAATCCTTCCCTTGCACCTTAGGCAAGCATGTGACGAAATCCATTGAGATACTTTCCCATTTCTGATTTGGAATAGGCAAGGGCTGTGACAAACTCACTAGATATGAGTGCTCATTCTTGTTTTGTTGACAAACTTGGCATTCCTTAACATACCCAAGGACTTCATCCTTGAGCCCTTTCCATGTAAATCTTTCCCAAATCTGCTTGTAAGTCTTGAAGAAACTTTGGTGACCAACCAAGGGAGCATCATGGAAAGTCTTAAAAATCTTCTCCTTGAACCTAGATTCAGGCACCAGGAAGATCCTTTCCTTGTAGAGAATCAACTCATTCACTACTTTGTACCTCTCATCCTAAAAAGTCCCTTCAACAATACTGGTGGCAAAGGAGTTTCTAGCATATTCTACCATGATTTGTTCCTTCCAATCAGCAGTGATCTCCATCATAGATCTTGACAAGGCATCGACCATAATATTCTTCCCTTTGATATACTCTATGTCAAAATTGTAAGCTTGCAGCTTATTGACCCATTTTTGCTGCCTATCATTGAGGTCTTTCTGATGAAGGAAGTGCTTGAGGCTATTATGATCGGTCTTGGCCACCAACCAAATATTGCCTAAACTTAGCCAAAGCATGCATTATAGCAAGCATCTCCTTATCGTAAATTGAGTAAATTTTTTCCACACCCCTCAACTTCCTACTTTCAAATGCAATTGGACACTTGTTCTACATTAGAATAACACCCATCCCTTCTCCAGGAGCATCACAGTAAAGCTCGAAGGGCTTGGAGAAATTGGGTATGGCCAAAATAGGACATGTGCTCATGATTTTCTTAAACTAATCAAACGATTTATGCGCTGCACTAGACCATAGAAATGCCCCCTTTTTGGTGACATCAATGAGGGGAGCAGCCAACTAAGAAAACCCCTTCACAAATCCTTTGTAGAAGCCACAAAGACCAAAAAACTCTCCAACTGAGTAAGGTTTTCTAGAGATGGCCAATCCAAAATGGCCTTGAATTTTTGTTGTGGATGATGAAGATTGAGCCAAGCTCAATTCCTCACAGAGCTCATCAACCTGAATTTCTGATTCTTGAAGGGCCATTTGAGTGCTCTTCAAAGAATCCTTAGTAACCTTAAGCTCATAGGAAAGTTTATCCATTTCCTCTTCTTTCCCTTTTAGCGCATCAAAAAAGATCTCATCAAGTATGAGAAGGTGGTCTCTATCAAAAAGTAGGTGTAGATAATGTGACTTCATTACCACCAATGCTTCTCTGAGTGCCTGAAAATCTGCAAGGGAAAGTTCTCCTTCAGGGTTCTTATGGGTACCTGGAATCCTCCAACAATATTTTGCCATCAACTTAAGAGTGTCATCAAAATGGTTTATGGCTGCGATAATCATGTCTTCATTTACCTTCAACTACCCTGCCAAATGATGGGATCCCCGAGACCTATCAACTTCATACAAATTTTCTAATTTACAATCAGCACTGTCCTTTGCAAAATCAACTTCCTCTTTGTCATCCTTCGGGCATAACTCCCGAGAAGCTAGATCAGCATCATGCAATTTGACATCAGATTTGTTTTCAAGATTAAGAACAACATCATCAATGCCATCAATACCATCCTTCATGCATAACTGTGGAGATGAAGTTAGAACAGCACTATGGTCAAAAGCAAATTCATCCCAAACAGGACCTTGTCATATGTAGGGGCCAGCACACCCGGATCCCAAGAGATATAAGGCTGATTGCTCTATTCAAGAAAAAAGTGATCACTATACTCCTAATGATTGGTTGCCTTTGTGAATAAATCACTCTCCAACTCCCTAGTATTGGCATCATGATAATCATTCCCCTCCATATCTTGCAATGTCAAGTCAGTCTTATCCAAGCCTCTTTGTTCACCACATACTGAAATTTTTGAATTGCCATCATATGTATAAACAACATCCATCTCAAAGACACCCAAACCACGATTTGATTCCTTGCCAAGATGAGGTAAGGGTGATGAAGCAATGCTAGGCTCCCTTAGAGGAATATCAAACGAACTCATACCTTCTAGTAGCTGATCCAACATGGCTAGTTTGACAATTTCCATGGCAGTATCTTCCTCAATCTTCATGTGCTCTTCATTTGCAGCTTCAATAGGTGACTCTTCTTCAATCTTGCAGTCACCTTGAAGTGTCACGTGCTCTCCACTTGTAGCTTCATTTTCTTTAGGGCTTAGAGTCCAATCTTCAATGCAAGTTGACTGATTTTTGTCTTCCTCATGATTACATGTTGGTTGCAAGTCACAAACAAGTACTTCTTCCCTCTCTAACCTTTCTTCAATGGTACCTTCTGATTTTTCTTTCTTTGTTCTTCTAATGCAGTTCACCAAGCCTATTGTACCAAGCTTCAATGTTACAACTAAACTCAAGAAAGAATCAAAAGAAACCTGTTTTTCAAACCCATCAGGCATGCTTTGATACTCTTCAAAGAGTTGCATAGCTTCTTGTTCATATCTCCTCTTGATCTGATCTTCAACCCTGCTGAAATTCATTGTCATAACTCTGAAGCTTTTTGAATCTTCCAACACGCTGGTAGGAACTTTGGCTCTGATACCACTATAATGTCCCACCCTAGTTGGAACAATTTTTTCACGATTTCCCAATGTTTGACAATGCAGGCATTTTTCCAAGGAGTTGTATTGTTAGTTGTTTTGAATAGCTTTTGTGGTACTTCCCCAGAATGATAAAGATTTGTAAACAGGATTCACAAATGCATGTTTCATAATTTTTCATGTATAGATAAATACATTGCTCATAATTTCAAACATCAACATGCTATTATATCTCTCATTTACCCACAATGATATCACTCATTTAAATAAATGAGATTAACATAGGCATTATATCCAGGATCTATATGTCTGAAAATGATATATATTTCTTCACAATATTTAAATACAAAATTTGCTTAGAAATCATTGCATGATCTGAATTAAAAAATGACTCTTTCATTAGTGTCCTAACCTCCATTGATCGGTATGACAACTCTTTGCATACGATGCCACTACTTATGAGATGGAACGCAGCCACAGTATGAAGAATGTGCAAGTTGCAATGTTTCCCACGTCACCCAAGGAATCCACAACTCCCACACAACTCTTTGAGCATAAGGGTGGCTATATATTCTCGTGTATAAGCTGGCACTACAACTTGTGGTCGCCCTCCCTCTTTGGCTTTCAATGTACACACATGATCCAAAGGGTAAATGGGACCTGCGATAGATTATTTGGATGCTCCAACTTAGACAAGGCTGGCGCTTGAAGGATATCATTGATAATAACAAATGTGGCGTCTGCATTAACAAACTCCATCCATAATAACCACATCCTCCATTTGTATAGTCCACACCCAACAAGAATCATTCATTCACAACTTAATATGGATCGCCCAACTTCAATAGGATAAACGACCAACAAGGAGAATATAGTAGCCAACATTTAATATCAATCCCAATGATGCAATGCTAGAGGAAGAAGAAACACTAACTCAATCTCATTTGACAAATCTCAAAACCAATCTTTCATGTCCATTCAACTAGGCCTCAAACCTTCTTCACAAAACTCTTGAATCAAAACCTTCTATTGAGAATAAGGCACCTAATCACTAGAAGTTTCCTCAAATCTCCTTTAGCAACATTCGAATTTCAATTACCAATCTAATCATTACCAAACACAAATAACCAAGTTTGTTACTCATTGCCACCAACAAAACACAAACTTCATTGTATTCAGTCAATTTCCTGATTTTTCCCACAAAACTCAGCCTAGGGCATCACCAAAAACATAGCAAACCTTATTCAAATTCTTTGAAACCTTGGATATTGTAAAAACACTTCAAAATCAATCATTTCACAAAGTTTTAGAATTTTCCACCATACAAATTAGAAGAAATCACAATTTTTTGTATGCAACCCCAAAAACCCTATGTTCAGAACAGTTTTTAAGAATGGACTTGTTTGACCCTTTAAATGGCATTATAAAAATTACTAGTTAAAAGAAAGTTTGTCCACAACATCAAGATCTTTCCATCCATCCAAGTTTCAGATCCATACAAGTCCGTACATGGCCGTACTAGCATGTTTTCTGACTACATGTTCTGAACTAGCTGTCTTCACCAAAAACACAATAACTTTCACATTTCTCAATGAAATTAAATGAAACAAAAGCCAAAATAAAATAGATTCAATCCCATGTGATCTCAGGCCATGAAATGGGATGTACAGACCGTACCATGGATCAGAACAAAAGAGTTTTCAGGAAAAACAGTGTTCTTTCATTGCTTTTACATTCAAAACTTCATTACATCTCCTCCATTTCATACCATAATTTTCCCCCCCTCTTCAAATGACTCATATCCAACCTATTTATAATCATTCCATCCCTTTGTAACCATCTAACTACCTATGACTCTTCATCTTCCATTATTTTTGACAATTTCATATTATGACAACATTGACAATTTTTTGCAATATATGACAAAATGAACACTTTAAACCTCCTAGACCCCCTAAAACATTTAAAATGGTCAATTAGACCTTATTACATGACTCAAACACCTTACAAAGCAATTTTTTACAATTTGGCCTCATGGAGGCAAGGAATCAAATAGGTGCTCCTACACCACCCAAATATAAATCTGCTTGTGACCCGAAATAGAGAACTATGCAGCTGATATGCAGAAATAATGATATTTAATCAAACCCTTATATCTGATATTCCGAGAATTATCAAAACTCCTAAAATATGTTTTCGGAGGAAACTTCACAAATTTCCTCAAACGAACAATCGATCAATCAATCTTTGAAGCACAAGCATAACCCCTGAATGGAGCTATCAACATTCAACTTTGGGGTGTCTTTCAATCCTGCAATTGAAGTTCCTCATGAGGGTTTTCATCCTCACAAAGCTAAGACCTCAGTCCAACTAGCAAACCCTTCTCCAAATTTTCTCCAAACATGAAATAGCAAAAAAAGCACAAAGAATGCTTTTATACCTCTCCCAATTTCACAAGCCCATTTTGGCTTTTTAAATTTATTTTATTTAATTCACTTTACCTCCTTATATCTCCTTTATGTTGGGCGTCCAACTTTATAATATAAAATAATCTTTTTAAACCCCCTTATAACACCTTTATCATAGTCATTTAAATATATAAATAATGCTTAAAGTTAAATCTTTTAATTTAACTTTAATATTAACGTTATTTAACTTTAAAACTCAGGACCATAATAACTGCCAAGATAAGACCATGGTAAGAATCCACCAACATGCCCAACATAGAAATACTGCCAACTGACCAGGTTGGTGACCACCCTGTGACTGACTAAAAATAATAAGTGTGGACAAAGTGTCCAAATAATGCTCTGGAAGGTACATAGCGAAAACCCTGGAATACACTAAGTTGGGAAACACCAATTAAGCACAAATGGTTGACTGACAAGCCATAAACTCCCTCAGAGGGGTCCTCTAACCACCATGTTAGTCTACAGGGACCAAGGTGATAGACTAACCACAACCCCTATTGACTGCCTAGCAAAAGGGGGCATTACAATAAAATAGTTGCTACAATGAAAATGATGCTATGAACTTGATTCAACTCCCCAAATGATACCCAACAACATGAATAAGTTACCCCCTGCTAAGAATGAACAAGTATACCTCAATAATGGCACCCAAGAGTCTGAAATAGGTCTGAACAGCAGTTGTATCAGGTCTGATATGAAAACAGCAGGTATACACATAGCACGCCACCCAATGAGCACCTCCAAAACACCAAAGAACACCCCGTAATGATTTGCAATGGCCTAGTAAAGACTAGGCGCCACCAAGAAGACTCCACAAGGCTGCAAAAAGGAGACGAATCCACTTAGAAACCAACACGTCTCCCTTCCAGCAATAGTACAGCCTAGGAAAGGGGCAATTTCTCCTAGAAAAATCAATGCTCCATGAAACTCCTACAAATCACTCCCAACTTGGTCGCCCAGCTCAAGGAAGACCTATGCAAAAGCCCACAATCAAAATATCTAATCTCCAATCTGCACCACCAAAACAAAGGGTACGGCCTAGTATGGCAATGGTACAGCCTAGCAATAAGAAACCCATTGAAAAAACTCCACAAATAAATCTGCAACTCAATGGATTAGCTTAGGAAATACTAGCAAACAAACTACCCAAAATCTCATATTGAAAGCATTGAAAGAAAGCTTCACCATTAGCTCCAATGGTGACTTTTGAAATGAAGCCACACAAGTCCAACTAGGGAGTATCTTTCAACTCAGAAACTAGAATGAACCTTGAGGGTTTTCATCCTCAAAGCCTTGAAGGATTCAACCTCATGCTAGCATCACTTCGTTATCAAATTTCAACATAACCAAAGAGCTACTCCATGCCTCCTTTTATAGCTTTTTCCTTGCTTTTTCGAAAAAAACATTTTTTGCTTTTTCCCTACTTTTTTGAAAAAGCGGTTTTTTTTTTGCTTTTTCCCAAAAAACGTTTTTTGTTTTTCTTTTTAAAAAAATAATTTTAATAACCTTTTCATTTTATAATATTTAGCACTAAAGTAATATTTAAACATTACTATATAACTTTAAAGTAAGTATTTAAATAATTCCAATCATTTTATGAAAAGCACTAGAGACATCCGAAACAGAAACTAATCGCATCAAGAAGCTGTTGATGACAAGGAAAGATGTCAGGTGCCAAAAGGGCAATTACTAA
Organism: Sequoia sempervirens; assembly: GCA_007258455.2. Classification (NCBI taxonomy): domain Eukaryota; kingdom Viridiplantae; phylum Streptophyta; class Pinopsida; order Cupressales; family Cupressaceae; genus Sequoia; species Sequoia sempervirens. The sequence goes on from VDFB02284985.1 coordinate 17,017, forward strand.
AAATAGTAGTGTTCTCCAAGAAATGTGGAGAACAACCCAAATGGCCAAAAATGCAATGAAGGTCATCACCACCATCCTGAGGACCAATAGAATGCCAACACACCATTGGATGTTGAGGAAAGCCACCACTAAGCTCTCCAAGAACCTTGGAAATCTCCCAACTTGCCTGAGAGCCTTCAGAAAACCCTAGGAACTGACCAATGCTTACGGAACATGGTGTAAAAATGGGGACATTACACTGAAGGAACATGGAAGTGCCTCGAGAAGCCAACACTCTGGCCACCGACATTCCAGTTGGTAGGCGCCAACCAGCATGGCATCAAGCCATTGGGAACACTAATGGTGTAGAAGGTGACCATCAGGACCCAACCATTCCTATTGAATTTTGTGGTCATCCCATTGGTGAAGAAGGCATACGATGCATTACTCAAGAGAGGATGGCTATTGTAGCCAAGGCAAACCACAACTAAAAACGAAACACTCTCCATAGAGAACAATGGGAGAAAGTATGTGATCAACTTAAGAAATCAAGCAGTCAACGAAGAATTGGCCTCGTCTGACTTAGAGTCTAAAGGAGGATCAAGAATATATGAAGAAAGGGGAGTTTAGGAACCAAAAGAAGGAGGTGTGCTGGACCTCTAGCATTGCTCGGAGGACGAGACGAGTTCCCTTAATGGACTCTTCCACTGCCAAATGGAGGATTACGAAGTATTCCATCAAAATTGCTATATGCTGCAAATCACAGAGATTGAAGGAGAGGAAGAGGACAAAGCCTCAATGAGTCAAGCATTTCCTCCAGAGTATGGAAAGTACAAGGAGGGAGTGGCTAGGGTAGTTGACACACCAGCACATAATTTTGAACAAGATAAGATGAAGTATAAGAACCAAAAATAAAGGAGGTGAACTTAGGAGAGGAGGACAGCCCCCGAATGATTCTAGTCGAAGATGACTAGAATACAATGTTGAAGGTCGTAGCATTCAAAATCTTCATAGAATACAAAGATGCATTTGTGTGGACGTACAAAGATTTGAAAGGCATAGCTCTAGAACTATGCGTGCATAGAATTCCTTTGGTACCGAGAGCACAGCTCATACAAAAGAGGCTCTACCAAATGAATAAAAACTATGATGCCAAGGTACAAGACGAAATTGAAAAAAATGATGGAAGCGAGAATCATCTTTAAATTTGAAGTCAGCGACTGGGTTTCACCAATTGTCATATCACTAAAGAAAGAATCCAAACAGATTCAGATATGTGTGGACTTCCGAAGTCTGAATGCAATAACCATAAAGGACCCCTTCCCGATCTCATTCACCGATTCAATACTGAAAGAGGTGGCGGGCCACAAAATCTATTCATTTATGGATGGGTTCTTGAGCTATAATCAAATAAGCATAGCCAAGAAGGATAAACTAAAGACGATGTTCGTGGTTGAAGATGGAGTGTATGCATACAACCAGATGCCATTCAGTCCATGCAACGCTCCGACAACTTTCAAGAAAATCATTCTACATATATTTGACAAGATGTCAATGGGGAACTTTAAGACATTCTTGGATGGTTGGTCGATCTACAACAATGAACACACACATTTGAAGGCCCTCGAAGAATGCATGGAACGGTGCAGGGCAGCACGACTGGCATTAAACCCAAAGAAGTGTTGATTTATGGTGCCTTAAGGAAACTACTCGGACACATAGTTTGCAAAGCTAGATTGAAGACTGGCTCGGTTGATCATTTAAATGGAACCAACCTAGAACGTCGCTAGTGTAAATTCATTCATCAACCATGTCAGATACTACAGAAGGTTCATCAAAAACTTTGCCCAAATCTCTTATCCACTGGACATACTTACTAGGAAGGGACAACCATTCATATGGATAGAAGACCAAGAAAAAGCCTTCAATGAGCTAAAAGTACGATTGATAAGTTCACCAATCCTTGCCTATCCAGACTGGAGTAAAGAGTTTCATGTGCATGTTGACATGTCAAACTACACTACGAGCAACATTGGCACAAGTAGGACCGCAAGGGTTAGACCACCCGGTATTCTTCGTCAATCAACTACTGTCTAAGGAAAAAAAGAATTATAGTACGATGGAGGGAAGCTCTCGTGATGGTTTATGCCGTACAAAAGTTTAGGCATTACTTGCTGGCTACACCCATCACATTTCACGTCAACCACCAGGCCATTATGTAATTGGTGAACAAGCCGATAATTCAAGGGTAAGCCGATGGCTCCTGTTGTTACAAGAATTCACCTTCACTATCATTGTTCGGTCAAGAAAGAGCCATGTCATCGCCAATAAACTCTCCAAGATAAAATCAAGTGAACCTCCAAAAGGAGTAAATGAAGACTTTCTAGATGCACACTTATTCCAAATTGCAGCGCTACCCCCATGGTACGAGAGCATCAAATAGTAGATATCTATGTCCTCATTTCCGAAGGAGATGCCACCGAGGGAACAAAGAAAACTAGTGCTAAAGAGTAAAACATTCCAACTCATCAATGGGTTGTTATACAAGATGGGATCGAACCAAATAGTACGGCGATGCATAATGGAAGAAGAAATTCCAGGAGTACTAAAGGAAGCACACGAAGGATTGGCCAAAGGACATATGGGACCAGATGTTATAGCACATAAAATCCTATTGGCAAGTCTATTGTGGCCGACATTGCACACCGATGCCCGAGAGTGGGTGGTAGGATGTGATACTTGCCAAAGAGTTGGCAAACTATTGAAGAGAGATTACATACTGCTCTTTCCATCTCAACCTCAATAAATTTTTGAGTGATGGGAACCAGACTTCATCAGTTCGCTAAAAGTCAACCAACTACATCGATGTAGGTACATAGTCGTTGCCACGAAGTACTTAACCAAATGGGTGGAGGCTCAGGCACTGTCAAACAATACTATAGTTAGTACAACAAGATTCATATACAAGCAGATAGTCATGAGGTACGGCATCCTGATAAAAATTACAAGTGATGGGGGAGGACATTTCATCAACCATGTCATTCACCTGAAGATGACAAAGTTCTAGATTTTTCACAACTTGTCAAGCCCGTACTACCCGAGAGCGAACGGACAGGTAGAATCCACGAAGAAGGTGCTCATCTCGATCATTCACAAGTTGTGCGGCATCGAGGAAGCTAACTGGGAAGAGAAGCTACCAATTGTACTATGGGTTTACCATATGACATACAAGGTGACAACAAGCCACACGCCATTCTAATAGATGTATGATCAGGAAGCAGTAGTTTTGGCCGAGTACACGATGCCTAGTTTGAGGATTGTCGTCAAGAACCAATTAGGTGATACAAAGAGCTTAAAG
>VDFB02284986.1:0-163714 GCA_007258455.2 Sequoia sempervirens
CCAACCACTTATTCACAATCTCAATTTTCCCATCAACTTGTGGGTAATAACTAGTACTTGGAGTGAGCACAGTCCTACTCGATCTGAAAACTTCCTGCCAAAACATGCTTACGAACTTCTTGTCCTTATCACTCACAATATTTTTAGGCAAACCATGCAACTTGAACACTTGAATTGTTGTAAACACTACAGAAATTGCAAACAAGTGTGCAAATTTGGTCAATCTGTCAACAATAACAAAAATTCAATCCTTCCCTTGCACCTTAGGCAAGCATGTGACGAAATCCATTGAGATAATTTCCCATTTCTGATTTGGAATAGGCAAGGGCTGTGACAAACTCACTAGATATGAGTGCTCATTCTTGTTTTGTTGACAAACTTGGCATTCCTTAACATACCCAAGGACTTCATCCTTGAGCCCTTTCCATGTAAATCTTTCCCAAATCTGCTTGTAAGTCTTGAAGAAACTTTGGTGACCAACCAAGGGAGCATCATGGAAAGTCTTAAAAATCTTCTCCTTGAACCTAGATTCAGGCACCAGGAAGATCCTTTCCTTGTAGAGAATCAACTCATTCACTACTTTGTACCTCTCATCCTAAAAAGTCCCTTCAACAATACTGGTGGCAAAGGAGTTTCTAGCATATTCTACCATGATTTGTTCCTTCCAATCAGCAGTGATCTCCATCATAGATCTTGACAAGGCATCGACCATAATATTCTTCCCTTTGATATACTCTATGTCAAAATTGTAAGCTTGCAGCTTATTGACCCATTTTTGCTGCCTATCATTGAGGTCTTTCTGATGAAGGAGGTGCTTGAGGCTATTATGATCAGTCTTGGCCACCAACCAAATATTGCCTAAACTTAGCCAAAGCATGCATTATAGCAGGCATCTCCTTATCGTAAATTGAGTAAATTTTTTCCACACCCCTCAACTTCCTACTTTCAAATGCAATTGGACACTTGTTCTACATTAGAACAACACCCATCCCTTCTCCAGGAGCATCACACTAAAGCTCGAAGGGCTTGGAGAAATTGGGTATGGCCAAAATAGGACATGTGCTCATGATTTTCTTAAACTAATCAAACGATTTATGCGCTGCACTAGACCATAGAAATGCCCCCTTTTTGGTGACATCAATGAGGGGAGCAGCCAACTAAGAAAACCCCTTCACAAATCCTTTGTAGAAGCCACAAAGACCAAAAAACTCTCCAACTGAGTAAGGTTTTCTAGAGATGGCCAATCCAAAATGGCCTTGAATTTTTGTTGTGGATGATGAAGATTGAGCCAAGCTCAATTCCTCACAGAGCTCATCAACCTGAATTTCTGATTCTTGAAGGGCCATTTGAGTGCTCTTCAAAGAATCCTTAGTAACCTTAAGCTCATAGGAAAGTTTATCCATTTCCTCTTCTTTCCCTTTTAGCGCATCAAAAAAGATCTCATCAAGTATGAGAAGGTGGTCTCTATCAAAAAGTAGGTGTAGATAATGTGACTTCATTACCACCAATGCTTCTCTGAGTGCCTGAAAATCTGCAAGGGAAAGTTCTCCTTCAGGGTTCTTATGGGTACCTGGAATCCTCCAACAATATTTTGCCATCAACTTAAGAGTGTCATCAAAATGGTTTATGGCTGCGATAATCATGTCTTCATTTACCTTCAACTACCCTGCCAAATGATGGGATCCCCGAGACCTATCAACTTCATACAAATTTTCTAATTTACAATCAGCACTGTCCTTTGCAAAATCAACTTCCTCTTTGTCATCCTTCGGGCATAACTCCCGAGAAGCTAGATCAGCATCATGCAATTTGACATCAGATTTGTTTTCAAGATTAAGAACAACATCATCAATGCCATCAATACCATCCTTCATGCATAACTGTGGAGATGAAGTTAGAACAGCACTATGGTCAAAAGCAAATTCATCCCAAACAGGACCTTGTCATATGTAGGGGCCAGCACACCCGGATCCCAAGAGATATAAGGCTGATTGCTCTATTCAAGAAAAAAGTGATCACTATACTCCTAATGATTGGTTGCCTTTGTGAATAAATCACTCTCCAACTCCCTAGTATTGGCATCATGATAATCATTCCCCTCCATATCTTGCAATGTCAAGTCAGTCTTATCCAAGCCTCTTTGTTCACCACATACTGAAATTTTTGAATTGCCATCATATGTATAAACAACATCCATCTCAAAGACACCCAAACCACGATTTGATTCCTTGCCAAGATGAGGTAAGGGTGATGAAGCAATGCTAGGCTCCCTTAGAGGAATATCAAACGAACTCATACCTTCTAGTAGCTGATCCAACATGGCTAGTTTGACAATTTCCATGGCAGTATCTTCCTCAATCTTCATGTGCTCTTCATTTGCAGCTTCAATAGGTGACTCTTCTTCAATCTTGCAGTCACCTTGAAGTGTCACGTGCTCTCCACTTGTAGCTTCATTTTCTTTAGGGCTTAGAGTCCAATCTTCAATGCAAGTTGACTGATTTTTGTCTTCCTCATGATTAAATGTTGGTTGCAAGTCACAAACAAGTACTTCTTCCCTCTCTAACCTTTCTTCAATGGTACCTTCTGATTTTTCTTTCTTTGTTCTTCTAATACAGTTCACCAAGCCTATTGTACCAAGCTTCAATGTTACAACTAAACTCAAGAAAGAATCAAAAGAAACCTGTTTTTCAAACCCATCAGGCATGCTTTGATACTCTTCAAAGAGTCGCATAGCTTCTTGTTCATATCTCCTCTTGATCTGATCTTCAACCCTGCTGAAATTCATTGTCATAACTCTGAAGCTTTTTGAATCTTCCAACACGCTAGTAGGAACTTTGGCTCTGATACCACTATAATGTCCCACCCTAGTTGGAACAATTTTTTCACGATTTCCCAATGTTTGACAATGCAGGCATTTTTCCAAGGAGTTGTCTTGTTAGTTGTTTTGAATAGCTTTTGTGGTACTTCCCCAGAATGATAAAGATTTGTAAACAGGTTTCACAAATGCATGTTTCATAATTTTTCATGTATAGATAAATACATTGCTCATAATTTCAAACATCAACATGCTATTATATCTCTCATTTACCCACAATGATATCACTCATTTAAATAAATGAGATTAACATAGGCATTATATCCAGCATCTATATGTCTGAAAATGATATATATTTCTTCACAATATTTAAATACAAAATTTGCTTAGAAATCATTGCATGATCTGAATTAAAAAATGACTCTTTCATTAGTGTCCTAACCTCCATTGATCGGTATGACAACTCTTTGCATACGATGCCACTACTTATGAGATGGAACGCAGCCACAGTATGAAGAATGTGCAAGTTGCAATGTTTCCCACGTCACCCAAGGAATCCACAACTCCCACACAACTCTTTGAGCATAAGGGTGGCTATATATTCTCGTGTATAAGCTGGCACTACAACTTGTGGTCGCCCTCCCTCTTTGGCTTTCAATGTACACACATGATCCAAAGGGTAAATGGGACCTGCGATAGATTATTTGGATGCTCCAACTTAGACAAGGCTGGCGCTTGAAGGATATCATTGATAATAACAAATGTGGCGTCTGCATTAACAAACTCCATCCATAATAACCACATCCTCCATTTGTATAGTCCACACCCAACAAGAATCATTCATTCACAACTTAATATGGATCGCCCAACTTCAATAGGATAAACGACCAACAAGGAGAATATAGTAGCCAACATTTAATATCAATCCCCATGATGCAATGCTAGAGGAAGAAGAAACACTAACTCAATCTCATTTGACAAATCTCAAAACCAATCTTTCATGTCCATTCAACTAGGACTCAAACCTTCTTCACAAAACTCTTGAATCAAAACCTTCTATTGAGAATAAGGCACCTAATCACTAGAAGTTTCCTCAAATCTCCTTTAGCAACATTCAAATTTCAATTACCAATCTAATCATTACCAAACACAAATAACCAAGTTTGTTACTCATTGCCACCAACAAAACACAAACTTCATTGTATTCAGTCAATTTCCTGATTTTTCCCACAAAACTCAGCCTAGGGCATCACCAAAAACATAGCAAACCTTATTCAAATTCTTTGAAACCTTGGATATTGTAAAAACACTTCAAAATCAATCATTTCACAAAGTTTTAGAATTTTCCACCATACAAATTAGAAGAAATCACAATTTTTTGTATGCAACCCCAAAAACCCTATGTTCAGAACAGTTTTTAAGAATGGACTTGTTTGACCCTTTAAATGGCATTATAAAAATTACTAGTTAAAAGAAAGTTTGTCCACAACATCAAGGTCTTTCCATCCATCCAAGTTTCAGATCCATACAAGTCCGTACATGGCCGTACTAGCATGTTTTCTGACTACATGTTCTGAACTAGCTGTTTTCACCAAAAACACAATAACTTTCACATTTCTCAATGAAATTAAATGAAACAAAAGCCAAAATAAAATAGATTCAATCCCATGTGATCTCAGGCCATGAAATGGGACGTACAGACCGTACCATGGATCAGAACAGAAGAGTTTTCAGGAAAAACAGTGTTCTTTCATTGCTTTTACATTCAAAACTTCATTACATCTCCTCCATTTCATACCATAATTTTCCCCCCCTCTTCAAATGACTCATATCCAACCTATTTATAATCATTCCATCCCTTTGTAACCATCTAACTACCTATGACTCTTCATCTTCCATTATTTTTGACAATTTCATATTATGACAACATTGACAATTTTTTGCAATATATGACAAAATGAACACTTTAAACCTCCTAGACCCCCTAAAACATTTAAAATGGTCAATTAGACCTTATTACATGACTCAAACACCTTACAAATCAATTTTTTACAATTTGGCCTCATGGAGGCAAGGAATCAAATAGGTGCTCCTACACCACCCAAATATAAATCTGCTTGTGACCCGAAATAGAGAACTATGCAGCTGATATGCAGAAATAATGATATTTAATCAAACCCTTATATCTGATATTCCGAGAATTATCAAAACTCCTAAAATATGTTTTCGGAGGAAACTTCACAAATTTCCTCAAACGAACAATCGATCAATCAATCTTTGAAGCACAAGCATAACCCCTGAATGGAGCTATCAACATTCAACTTTGGGGTGTCTTTCAATCCTGCAATTGAAGTTCCTCATGAGGGTTTTCATCCTCACAAAGCTAAGACCTCAGTCCAACTAGCAAACCCTTCTCCAAATTTTCTCCAAACATGAAATAGCAAAAAAAGCACAAAGAATGCTTTTATACCTCTCCCAATTTCACAAGCCCATTTTGGCTTTTTAAATTTATTTTATTTAATTCACTTTACCTCCTTATATCTCCTTTATGTTGGGCGTCCAACTTTATAATATAAAATAATCTTTTTAAACCCCCTTATAACACCTTTATCATAGTCATTTAAATATATAAATAATGCTTAAAGTTAAATCTTTTAATTTAACTTTAATATTAACGTTATTTAACTTTAAAACTCAGGACCATAATAACTGCCAAGATAAGACCATGGTAAGAATCCACCAACATGCCCAACATAGAAATACTGCCAACTGACCAGGTTGGTGACCACCCTGTGACTGACTAAAAATAATAAGTGTGGACAAAGTGTCCAAATAATGCTCTGGAAGGTACATAGCGAAAACCCTGGAATACACTAAGTTGGGAAACACCAATTAAGCACAAATGGTTGACTGACAAGCCATAAACTCCCTCAGAGGGGTCCTCTAACCACCATGTTAGTCTACAGGGACCAAGGTGATAGACTAACCACAACCCCTATTGACTGCCTAGCAAAAGGGGGCATTACAATAAAATAGTTGCTACAATGAAAATGATGCTATGAACTTGATTCAACTCCCCAAATGATACCCAACAACATGAATAAGTTACCCCCTGCTAAGAATGAACAAGTATACCTCAATAATGGCACCCAAGAGTCTGAAATAGGTCTGAACAGCAGTTGTATCAGGTCTGATATGAAAACAGCAGGTATACACATAGCACGCCACCCAATGAGCACCTCCAAAACACCAAAGAACACCCCGTAATGATTTGCAATGGCCTAGTAAAGACTAGGCGCCACCAAGAAGACTCCACAAGGCTGCAAAAAGGAGACGAATCCACTTAGAAACCAACACGTCTCCCTTCCAGCAATAGTACAGCCTAGGAAAGGGGCAATTTCTCCTAGAAAAATCAATGCTCCATGAAACTCCTACAAATCACTCCCAACTTGGTCACCCAGCTCAAGGAAGACCTATGCAAAAGCCCACAATCAAAATATCTAATCTCCAATCTGCACCACCAAAACAAAGGGTACGGCCTAGTATGGCAATGGTACAGCCTAGCAATAAGAAACCCATTGAAAAAACTCCACAAATAAATCTGCAACTCAATGGATTAGCTTAGGAAATACTAGCAAACAAACTACCCAAAATCTCATATTGAAAGAATCGAAAGAAAGCTTCACCATTAGCTCCAATGGTGACTTTTGAAATGAAGCCACACAAGTCCAACTAGGGAGTATCTTTCAACTCAGAAACTAGAATGAACCTTGAGGGTTTTCATCCTCAAAGCCTTGAAGGATTCAACCTCATGCCAGTAGCACTTCGTTATCAAATTTCAACATAACCAAAGAGCTACTCCATGCCTCCTTTTATAGCTTTTTTCTTGCTTTTTCGAAAAAAACATTTTTTGCTTTTTCCCTACTTTTTTGAAAAAGCGGTTTTTTTTTTTGCTTTTTCCCAAAAAACGTTTTTTGTTTTTCTTTTTAAAAAAATAATTTTAATAACCTTTTCATTTTATAATATTTAGCACTAAAGTAATATTTAAACATTACTATATAACTTTAAAGTAAGTATTTAAATAATTCCAATCATTTTATGAAAAGCACTAGAGACATCCGAAACAGAAACTAATCGCATCAAGAAGCTGTTGATGACAAGGAAAGATGTCAGGTGCCAAAAGGGCAATTACTAAAAATAGTAGTGTTCTCCAAGAAATGTGGAGAACAACCCAAATGGCCAAAAATGCAATGAAGGTCATCACCACCATCCTGAGGACCAATAGAATGCCAACACACCATTGGATGTTGAGGAAAGCCACCACTAAGCTCTCCAAGAACCTTGGAAATCTCCCAACTTGCCTGAGAGCCTTCAGAAAACCCTAGGAACTGACCAATGCTTACGGAACATGGTGTAAAAATGGGGACATTAAATGAAGGAACATGGAAGTGCCTCGAGAAGCCAACACTCTGGCCACCGACATTCCAGTTGGTAGGCGCCAACCAGCATGGCATCAAGCCATTGGGAACACTAATGGTGTAGAAGGTGACCATCAGGACCCAACCATTCCTATTGAATTTTGTGGTCATCCCATTGGTGAAGAAGGCATACGATGCATTACTCAAGAGAGGATGGCTATTGTAGCCAAGGCAAACCACAACTAGAAACGAAACACTCTCCATAGAGAACAATGGGAGAAAGTATGTGATCAACTTAAGAAATCAAGCAGTCAACGAAGAATTGGCCTCGTCTGACTTAGAGTCTAAAGGAGGATCAAGAATATATGAAGAAAGGGGAGTTTAGGAACCAAAAGAAGGAGGTGTGCTGGACCTCTAGCATTGCTCGGAGGACGAGACGAGTTCCCTTAATGGACTCTTCCACTACCAAATGGAGGATTACGAAGCATTCCATCAAAATTGCTATATGCTGCAAATCACAGAGATTGAAGGAGAGGAAGAGGACAAAGCCTCAATGAGTCAAGCATTTCCTCCAGAGTATGGAAAGTACAAGGAGGGAGTGGCTAGGGTAGTTGACACACCAGCACATAATTTTGAACAAGATAAGATGAAGTATAAGAACCAAAAATAAAGGAGGTGAACTTAGGAGAGGAGGACAGCCCCCGAATGATTCTAGTCGAAGATGACTAGAATACAATGTTGAAGGTCGTAGCATTCAAAATCTTCATAGAATACAAAGATGCATTTGTGTGGACGTACAAAGATTTGAAAGGCATAGCTCTAGAACTATGCGTGCATAGAATTCCTTTGGTACCGAGAGCACAGCTCATACAAAAGAGGCCCTACCAAATGAATAAAAACTATGATGCCAAGGTACAAGACGAAATTGAAAAAAATGATGGAAGCGAGAATCATCTTTAAATTTGAAGTCAGCGACTGGGTTTCACCAATTGTCATATCACTAAAGAAAGAATCCAAACAGATTCAGATATGTGTGGACTTCCGAAGTCTGAATGCAATAACCATAAAGGACCCCTTCCCGATCTCATTCACCGATTCAATACTGAAAGAGGTGGCGGGCCACAAAATCTATTCATTTATGGATGGGTTCTTGAGCTATAATCAAATAAGCATAGCCGAGAAGGATAAACTAAAGACGATGTTCGTGGTTGAAGATGGAGTGTATGCATACAACCAGATGCCATTCAGTCCATGCAACGCTCCGACAACTTTCAAGAAAATCATTCTACATATATTTGACAAGATGTCAATGGGGAACTTTAAGACATTCTTGGATGGTTGGTCGATCTACAACAATGAACACACACATTTGAAGGCCCTCGAAGAATGCATGGAACGGTGCAGGGCAGCACGACTGGCATTAAACCCAAAGAAGTGTTGATTTATGGTGCCTTAAGGAAACTACTCGGACACATAGTTTGCAAAGCTAGATTGAAGACTGGCTCGGTTGATCATATAAATGGAACCACCCTAGAACGTCGCTAGTGTAAATTCATTCATCAACCATGTCAGATACTACAGAAGGTTCATCAAAAACTTTGCCCAAATCTCTTATCCACTGGACATACTTACTAGGAAGGGACAACCATTCATATGGATAGAAGACCAAGAAAAAGCCTTCAATGAGCTAAAAGTACGATTGATAAGTTCACCAATCCTTGCCTATCCAAACTGGAGTAAAGAGTTTCATGTGCATGTTGACATGTCAAACTACACTACGAGCACAAGTAGGACCGCAAGGGTTAGACCACCCGGTATTCTTCGTCAATCAACTACTATCGAAGGAAAAAAAGAATTATAGTACGATGGAGGGAAGCTCTCGTGATGGTTTATGCCGTACAAAAGTTTAGGCATTACTTGCTGGCTACACCCATCACATTTCACGTCAACCACCAAGCCCTTATGTAATTGGTGAACAAGCCGATAATTCAAGGGTAAGCCGATGGCTCCTGTTGTTACAAGAATTCACCTTCACTATCATTATTCAGTCAAGAAAGAGCCATGTCATCGCCAATAAACTCTCCAAGATAAAATCAAGTGAACCTCCAAAAGGAGTAAATGAAGACTTTCTAGATGCACACTTATTCCAAATTGCAGCGCTACCCCCATGGTACGAGAGCATCAAATAGTAGATATCTATGTCCTCATTTCCGAAGGAGATGCCACCGAGGGAACAAAGAAAACTAGTGCTAAAGAGTAAAACATTCCAACTCATCAATGGGTTGTTATACAAGATGGGATCGAACCAAATAGTACGGCGATGCATAATGGAAGAAGAAATTCCAGGAGTACTAAAGGAAGCACACGAAGGATTGGCCAAAGGACATATGGGACCAGATGTTATAGCACATAAAATCCTATTGGCAAGTCTATTGTGGCCGACATTGCACACCAATGCCCGAGAGTGGGTGGTAGGATGTGATACTTGCCAAAGAGTTGGCAAACTATTGAAGAGAGATTACATACTGCTCTTTCCATCTCAACCTCAATAACTTTTTGAGTGATGGGAACCAGACTTCATCAGTTCGCTAAAAGTCAACCAACTACATCGATGTAGGTACATAGTCGTTGCCACGAAGTACTTAACCAAATGGGTGGAGGCTCAGGCACTGTCAAACAATACTATAGTTAGTACAACAAGATTCATATACAAGCAAATAGTCATGAGGTACGACATCCTAATAAAAATTACAAGTGATGGGGGAGGACATTTCATCAACCATGTCATTCACCTGAAGATGACAAAGTTCTAGATTTTTCACAACTTGTCAAGCCCGTACTACCCGAGAGCGAACGGACAGGTAGAATCCACGAAGAAGGTGCTCATCTCGATCATTCACAAGTTGTGCGGCATCGAGGAAGCTAACTGGGAAGAGAAGCTGCCAGTTGTACTATGGGTTTACCATATGACATACAAGGTGACAACAAGCCACACGCCATTCTAATAGATGTACGATCAGGAAGCAGTAGTTTTGGCCGAGTACACGATGCCTAGTTTGAGGATTGTCGTCAAGAACCAATTAGGTGATACAAAGAGCTTAAAGTAACGGCTAATTCAATTGAACAAATTGGACGAAAAGAGAGTACTTGCCCAATGGGCAACAGAGGTGATGCAAAGAAGGAAATATTGGCATGAAAAACACCTCCGACGAGCAAACTTCTAGCCAAGACAATTGGTTCTCAAGTATAACAGTCGTAATAAATTGAAACCTAGTAAATTCAAGGTGAGATGGCTCAGTGCATTTAAAATCCGGGAAATCTCAAATAATGGAGCCATCAAACTAGAGACTCTTGATAGCAAAATACTAAAAGATAGTATCAACGGATCCAAATTGAAGTCATATAAGGAGAGAACAGTGGCAATCAACATTGTGAACTAGATGGCAAGCGAGAAGCCTACCATGAGAGTACTAGAAGGACATGAAGGACTAAAAGATGTAATAACCAAACCTATTTTGCAAGAACTGGAAGGTGTAGCAGTACCTAGAATTCATCCACGTTTAACAACCACACTCTTCGAACCACCTGCAGAATGAATTAAACTACATGGCCAATGGCACTTGAAACACCATACTCAGGATGGAGAAAAGGATACATAAGGTATGAACTAGATAAAGAACAAAAGAAGAGGAAGACAGTCGAAGAGTGGCATATGGAAGGGAATCCGAAAGACTGGGAAGAAGGCCCTAGCACATGGCCAGTGTACATGGCCAAACATTACTTTGTAGCAAAATGCTCTAGGCATAATGAAGATATTATACAATGGGCGTTAGACCACAACATGGAACCAGCGCCGCTACCAACATCTAATGGGTTATGGTACACAGTGCATGATCCAACAATGTCGCCAACAGTCGAGGGAGACGAAGTGAAATGGTACCAACAAAGAGGGGGTATATATATTGATGAGAGCCAAGATTACAAAGGTATCAAAAACCCACCATTAATACAAAAAATATGTGATCTAGAGTACGTAGGAACCTGCTAGGAATTAGACAGCTATAAAAGACCATGGCCGTTCCAAAAATATCATCCAGCCTCAAAGATCATATATTTCGAAACAAACTATGGAAATATGAATTACAGAAGACCCAAAGTAATTGGAGTACGAGATCAAGCCTCAAAATTTAAAGTTTGAACAAAAATAGAGGAAAAAGAACATAAGAGAAAAAATGAGAATGAAGAAAAAAATAAAAACCAGCAAAGCTGAAAATTACAAAAGTGTCCAAAATGAAGAAAAGCAAAAAAATAAAACTTGAAAGGCAAAAAATCAAAGTGGAAAATTTAAAAAGCATTAGAACATTGCCAAGGAAAAAAATTGAGGTGGCCAAATTAAAAAACATTAAAAAATGGCAAAAGATATAAAACAATTTCTAACAAAACAATATGACCATCATACATCATAGAAAGTAAGGGAAAAGGAACCACATACGGTCAAGACAGTGCAAGCACCATACGGCTTAGAAAAGATACCATACAACAAAGGGAGGATTACGTCATACGAGGAGGAACCATCCATGGGTAGACAGTAAGGAGAAACAACAGTAAGATTCAATTAAATCCTTGCACGATACAACAAGTTAGAATTAACAGCAATGTATGATTTGGCAACAACATACGGAAGGAGATAATAACGTTGAGTACAGCACAAATAACGTGTTATCACGGAATCTAGCAGCGCTCGTTCCACGGATAACCCCCCTACGAAACTTGTCCGTTTCCTAGGATTCTTGGAGTTCAGGTACGCATAATGAAGTGATTTTCAAGCCACCTCGAAATGCGTTCCAAAGTCTCGAATAGTCAATTCGAGCATTCCCCCATGTTCGCCTCGCAAAGACCTTCGAAACGAGATCTTTCGCGAAGTTTCACTGTTCGTACTTATCGAATTGCGAAAAATGCAGTTGCACTGAAAAAGTGCGCTCCTGCTCTGAAGCCAAAATTTGGCTAAGTCTAAAAAGTGAAAGGGCGCTAAAATTTAGCGCCCCTGCATGAAGGTGAAATTTCTAAAAATGTAATAGCTCTAAATTTTAGCGCCATTACACTTTTTCCTGACACAAACTTTTTCTGGCCCTGGCGCGTTTCTTCATCTTTTTCGCATTTTTCATCAATCGTGCCACTTTTCGTGCCTAAATTTATTGCTCGACTTGAGTTAGATTTTCGATTTTCTCTTTCACATAAAGGTGTTTTAATTCACCATTTTCATTGTTATGATCTTTTTGCTTTCTTTTCTTCATGCTGGGCGAGTTTTCTTCAAACTGCAAATACGTTTTTTGAGTTTTTCGACATCCCTCTCCAGCATTTTTCGCGTTTCATCTTTGTAAGTTGTTACCCTTGCTTTCTCCTTATTCTCCAATTTTAATGGCAACTCCATGCAGACAAATTTTTCCAACTCAGAGCGCCATTTCCATACATCCCTACATCTGTTTTATCCAAAATATGTCTGAAATGCAAGGGCGCTAAAATTTAGCGCCCTGACATGTTGCACATGTCGAAATATTTTCTAACTCTGAAAAGTGCAAGGGCGCTAAAATTTAGCGCCCCTGCATCAAAGTCATTTTTCTGAGATGTAAGGGCGCTGAATTTTGGCGCCCTTACACTTTTCCCAATTTTTTCTTAAAACACTTACATTTTTTCCCAGTTTTGCTCCAAACCTTGTTTTTTCCGTTTTGCGAATCGTTTTGCGTGCCTTGTCATCCGCTCCATGCTTCCCAATGCTACTTTTTCTGCTAACGCCTGTTGATTCACCATCCTTGCAGTTTCTCTCCAGATCTCGTCAAGTGATCCCGAAGGTGATGTCCTTTGATCTTGGTTCTTCCAAATAAAAAGTTCATGCAGGAGACCAGGAAGAAGTATGAAGACTCCGCGCCCAAGCAAAGAAACATGAAGAAGCTTCCTGTTCTCCAGTGTTAGACATTTCCGGTGCATCCCTTTATGCATCTTGTAAATACTTCTCGACATTTTCGAATGTCATTTTGTAAATTGTAATTACACCAAGTCCAAAGATGTAATATTTTTAAAATAAATTACACTTTGACTTTGGTTAAAGTTAGGTGAGATCTCCTAAAATCGCTCACCTAACTCTCCCTGATTTTCTCAATCTCTTTCCTTCTTTTGCTCATCCCTCTTTCTATATAATGTGAGGGATTTTCATTGTAAATGATCTTTTAGCCTTTTGCAACGAAGTGCTGCCCTTTTGTAAGCAAACTTGTGAAACTTTGCGTTCATACTTTGTGAATGAGATTCAATCAATAAAGAAAAGGATTGCAAGCCAGAACTTTACGTTGGATTCGATACTTTTGTAAGTTGATTTGATTTGGTAGTGATTAGTTCGAGGAATCTGAAAGACTCTAAGTGGTTGATGTAAACTTTGCGTTACATCTATTATTTAGATTGCATTGTTATTTTGTTTATCATTGGTTGAGTGATCTATAAGACTTTGCGCTTATAATCATTCATGCTCTTGCATGTTCTTGTTGAATAATCTACAAGACTTTGTGCTTGTGTCGTTAGGTGCTAATTACTCTTGTTGGATGATCTACAAGACTTTGTGCTTGTAATCGTTCATGCTGTTCGAAGAATTGTTGCGTCTAAGAAGACTTTGTGCTTCTAACGTAGCAAGCGATGCGTCTACAAAGATCCAACTTGATAAAGCTACGGAGCGACTTTGTGCCTTCGTGAGCTTTCCCTTTTTAATTTATTTGTTTGTTATTAATCACTTCTGGTATCTCTACGCAGCTTTGACGAGATAGAGATATTGGCATTACTGCTAGTTGTTCATTTCAGTTATCAAGAATTCGGAACTTCCAACACGTGAAGCATTGTAAACATCTTCTCTGAAAAAAGAGAGAAGGATGAATGTAACACACCCCCCCCACTCCGTGAATTTCGTGTACATTGTGTAATTACTTTTGTGATTTACTATTGTTTCTCTTAGCAGTAAGAAGGGCGCCTCCCCTTTCCGAGAGGAGAGATTCATATCTCACATAGCTGTGGCTGAAGTCCAAGTTGTGTAATCTGTCGAGAGTTGATTACATAATTTTCACCCAACAGTTTTTTGGCGACTCCGCTGGGGACACGATACGCATTCTAAAGCCTCATGCTTTCGTTTGAAGTATACCTGTGTCCTTTTCTATTGTAATTTATTTTCTTGTAAGTTTTTCAAGATTTCACCAAGGACATGTAAATGGCTGCTCAAGGTCCTTGGGGAAATGCTTTTGGTCCGTTGAGCCTAGTTCTACCCCTACATGCTCTTCCTGAAGGCTCACGGAAGAACTTTCCCAAGTTTTTTGGTGATGGACAACAACATCCTGACGAGCACGTTGCTGCTTTCTACATTGCTTGTGGAGTTCATGGTGTTGAATACGAAGATGTATCTGTAAGGCTGTTTGTGGAGACTCTCCAAGGCGTTGCTGCAGATTGGTTTTATCATTTGGCGCCAAGTACCATCACAAACTGGGCAACTCTCATAGCCAAGTTTGAAGGAAGGTTCAAGCCTCCTGAAGACGTTCATGCTTTGTTGGCTCAGCTCACCCAGTTGAAGAAGGAATCTCACATGCCCATGCGTGAGTTCATTGCTCACTTCAACAAGTTGACACGAAGAATTCCAACTGTTGCTCAACCTACAGCTGAGAATTTGAAATGTTTCTTTGTAAATGCTCAAGTGCCCGAGGTTGGTTTCCTATTGAGAAGAGCAGCCCCATCTACTCTTGCAGTTGTGCAGACCTTGGCGACAAAAATTGAAGATGATCTCATTCTTGCTGGGCAAATAAAAATTGACTCAGATGAATCTGAAGAAAGCTCTTCTTTGGAGTTATTTTCTTCCATCACAAGGAGGGATCCTATGGTGCAAAGGTTGGCAAATGAGCTATTTGACCTCAAAAAGCAGTTAGCTCAAAGCATGTTTTCTGTGCCTTGTCAGGACGTACCAAGGAGGTCCATTTCAAATACTGCTCATAATTTTGCTGTTGGTAATCAACACAAGTTATCTTCACCTCCAAAGCGGCTTGCTCTTGAGGTACCATTAGTAAAAGGAGCAGTGAAGCATCCTGATTCCGATCCAAGTGATCTCGCTATTCTCTTCCAGGAAAAGGAAGCATACATAGCTGGCGACTCCCAATTCTGGTTTATGCAGTCTCAGAAGGCCATTGATGAAGAGCAAAATGACGAAAGTCATTTTGTTGAAGTTCAAGTGAATGAAAATAATATTTTCTTGAGATCTGAAAAGATGGACATGCATGCAGATTTTAGTCAAGTTGAAAAGAATGCATCTGTGTCACGTGAGGACCTTCTTATAAATAATTCAGATTTTCCCAAGTCTGAGGATGGTGAACATCATATTGAGGTATGCAATGCAATCATATCTTCATTTGATTCACATGAAGGAGATCATCCCAATCAGCATGAGGTTGCCATGGTTGATGAATCAGTTGTTGAGGTAGCAACTGGTAAGAAGCATTCAATCTTTGATCGATCAAGGGAATGTCCCATAAGACATCTTGCTTGGTTGGAGGCCAATGGGAAGACAGAGGTTCCACTTGCACCTGAGAGTGAAGATAAACTTGAGGATGAAGTTAAAGATATATTTGTAGATGCACAGGAGCAGCCTGGATTCAATGATTTATTTTGGAGCAGCAGTATATCCATAATATTTTCAAAGGTAGCTGAACCTGTTCATCTCTTTCATGAAGCAATGCTTCAACCTCATCTACATGTAGCTGCTAATGATCATGGAAGGCCTTGCAAGCTGCTGAAGAAAGGAAACTATTTTGTTGAACCTGTGAACGGTTTCATTTGAGAAGGTCTCATTAATGGCTAGTTTTAATTAGGTAGGTTTTTCCCTTTTTCAATAAGTGCATTTGCATAAGTTTGCGTCTTGTTTTCGTAAATTTGTTTGTCGTCGTCATCGCCTGACTCCAAGCCCAATGGATGGATAAAGGCACTTGAATTCTGGAGTTCTTCTCCCTTCATTCGTTTCAAAGAACGGTTGAAGGAAGATCCCCAACAGGAGCCAGCTGTTATCACGGAATCTAGCAGCGCTCGTTCCACGGATAACCCCCCTACGAAACTTGTCCGTTTCCTAGGATTCGTGGAGTTCAGGTACGCATAATGAAGTGATTTTCAAGCCACCTCGAAATGCGTTCCAAAGTCTCGAATAGTCAATTCGAGCATTCCCCCATGTTCGCCTCGCGAAGACCTTCGAAATGAGATCTTTCGCGAAGTTTCACTGTTCGTACTTATCGAATTGCGAAAAATGCAGTTGCACTGAAAAAGTGCGCTCCTGCTCTGAAGCCAAAATTTGGCTAAGTCTAAAAAGTGAAAGGGCGCTAAAATTTAGCGCCCCTGCATGAAGGTGAAATTTCTAAAAATGTAATAGCTCTAAATTTTAGCGCCATTACACTTTTTCCTGACACAAACTTTTTCTGGCCCTGGCGCGTTTCTTCATCTTTTTCGCATTTTTCATCAATCGTGCCACTTTTCGTGCCTAAATTTATTGCTCGACTTGAGTTAGATTTTCGATTTTCTCTTTCACTTAAAGGTGTTTTAATTCACCATTTTCATTGTTATGATCTTTTTGCTTTCTTTTCTTCATGCTGGGTGAGTTTTCTTCAAACTGCAAATACGTTTTTTGAGTTTTTCGACATCCCTCTCCAGCATTTTTCGCGTTTCATCTTTGTAAGTTGTTACCCTTGCTTTCTCCTTATTCTCCAATTTTAATGGCAACTCCATGCAGTCAAATTTTTCCAACTCAGAGCGCCATTTCCATACATCCCTACATCTGTTTTATCCAAAATATGTCTGAAATGCAAGGGCGCTAAAATTTAGCGCCCTGACATGTTGCACATGTCGAAATATTTTCTAACTCTGAAAAGTGCAAGGGCGCTAAAATTTAGCGCCCCTACATCAAAGTCATTTTTCTGAGATGTAAGGGCGCTGAATTTTGGCGCCCTTACACTTTTCCCAATTTTTTCTTAAAACACTTACATTTTTTCCCAGTTTTGCTCCAAACCTTGTTTTTTCCGTTTTGCGCATCGTTTTGCGTGCCTTGTCATCCGCTCCACGCTTCCCAATACTACTTTTTCTGCTAACGCCTGTTGATTCACCATCCTTGCAGTTTCTCTCCAGATCTCGTCAAGTGATCCCGAAGGTGATGTCCTTTGATCTTGGTTCTTCCAAATAAAAAGTTCATGCAGGAGACCAGGAAGAAAGTATGAAGACTCCGCGCCCAAGCAAAGAAACATGAAGAAGCTTCCTGTTCTCCAGTGTTAGACATTTCCGGTGCATCCCTTTATGCATCTTGTAAATATTTCTCGACATTTTCGAATGTCATTTTGTAAATTGTAATTACACCAAGTCCAAAGATGTAATATTTTCAAAATAAATTACACTTTGACTTTGGTCAAAGTTAGGTGAGATCTCCTAAAATCGCTCACCTAACTTTCCCTGATTTTCTCAATCTCTTTCCTTCTTTTGCTCATCCCTCTTTCTATATAATGTGAGGGATTTTCATTGTAAATGATCTTTTAGCCTTTTGCAACGAAGTGCTGCCCTTTTGTAAGCAAACTTGTGAAACTTTGCATTCATACTTTGTGAATGAGATTCAATCAATAAAGAAAAGGATTGCAAGCCAGACTTTGCGTTGGATTCGATACTTTTGTAAGTTGATTTGATTTGGTAGTGATTAGTTCGAGGAATCTAAAAGACTCTAAGTGGTTGATGTAAACTTTGCGTTACATCTATTATTTAGATTGCATTGTTATTTTGTTTATCATTGGTTGAGTGATCTATAAGACTTTGCGCTTATAATCATTCATGCTCTTGCATGTTCTTGTCGAAGGATCTACAAGACTTTGTGCTTGTAATCGTTTGTGCTAATTGATACTCTTGTTGGATGATCTACAAGACTTTGTGCTTGTAATCGTTCATGCTGTTCGAAGAATTGTTGCGTCTAAGAAGACTTTGTGCTTCTAACGTAGCAAACGGTACGTCTACAAAGATCCAACACTGATAAAGCTACGGAGCGACTTTGTGCCTTCGTGAGCTTTCCCTTTTTAATTTATTTGTTTGTTATTAATCACGGTATCTCTACGGCTTTGTGAGATAGAGATATTGGCATTACGCTAGTTGTTCGTTTCAGGTTATCAAGAATTCAAAACTTCCAACACGTGAAGCATTGTAAACATCTTCTCTGAAAAAAGAGAGAAGGATGAATGTAACACACCCCCCCCACTCCGTGAATTTCGTGTACATTGTGTAATTACTTTTTGTGATTTACTATTGTTTCTCTTAGCAGTAAGAAGGGCGCCTCCCCTTTCCGAGAGGAGAGATTCATATCTCACATAGCTGTGGCTGAAGTCCAAGTTGTGTAATCTGTCGAGAGTTGATTACATAATTTTCACCCATCATAACGTATAGCTACAACCCATACAACCAACAACAGTATGGAGAAAGGGGACAGTACAGACAGCAGCAGGTAAAATTGGTGGCACCACCGTATGGCCAAGCAGAAATCCGAAGCACTTTCCGTCCATACAGAGGACAATCATACAACATAAGACAACCACCGTACAGTTCATTCTAGAAAATAACAGAATAAGGCAATTTGTACGGTACAGTTGGTGAAGGTAAAATAATTTGTACCATTTATTGAGCCATTTCATCTTAGAAGAAATACCACACAATTCAACAAGTTCAAAGTTCAAGAAAAATGGATGCTAGCAGTAACAGCAATGTACAGGCCAAAGATTTTCGCAAGGCTGGGGAAAGCAGACAAAGGAAAGAATGAAAATGTGAATGCTAACTCTAACATGGGATAGTCTCACAAGGAATGAATGCAAGGCATGGTGGCAAGACAATGTCAGCAACCATCCAATGAAACTAGTGTTGCAACACACTCAGGTAGATAAGGCTGCCCAATTTCTTTTTTTTAATTCACGAGACTTTGAACCCTATTTGAAATCAATGGTAATGAGTTATAATCAGCTTACACATAGAAGTGTGGCAGAATACATGGGTTGTCCAGTCTTTGTATCGTTCTAGCCAAACAATTTTCGAAGGGTTTTTGGGATACCATTCTCTGAAACAATAATAGCCAAACCTATAGCAAAAATGGGTCCAAAACAAAAAGAGGTGGTCATTAAAAGAATTTGTAGGCAAGATTTAACTCAGAAGGAAAAAGAAACCATATGGAATGCAAGTAATAGGAGACTGCGTAAACAAATGTTGGCTAATGCAGAGTGGAAATGCCTCATGGACCTGGTTAAATGCACACTAATAGGGTCCAACCGAGCGTCAGACATAGCAATATGGATGGTGGATTATATGATCAGGCTAAGCATAGGGAAAATCTACAACTGGGCCCAATACTTGTCAAAAAGAATAAGGGAATTTCTAGGATGCAAACATAAGGCATTCTACATAACCCAACATGCAATTCTCTTGTTTTTAAACAATATGTATACCCAAGTTCCTGCCACCAAATTAGGTAAATTTCAACCAGTCGTCGACTATGACAGTTCTTGGCTAACCGTATTCCAATGGACCACATTAGACACACAAGCAACCTCAGGGTAAGAAATAAAATCAAGGAAAAAGAAAAAGGAAGCAAAAAGATGAGGGTAGTAGTGAGGAGTATGAACAGATTGCCATATCCTCATCTACAACCAACGCAACACATATAGACACACATATAGCCAAAGTAGTATCCACGGATGCTGACTCAGGCCATAGTTCCAATAGCACAGGCAATAACAGCCGAGGAGACTCAAGCCACCACCACTATAGCCTCATCGACAGCAGCCATTGGAGCGGAGCCACTAGCAGAGACACCCCAAATTGATAGTTGGCTTGAACTGCTTGGCACTCCCATTCATGTCCAAGATTTTTCCCCCTTGGATAGAGATGGCTAGCAAGCAACCCAGAGTTGTGCCATCCATAGGGGAGAGTACGCAACCTATCACCACACTGTCGGCCACTACGCAGATGATCACCCTTACAAAGACAATGCATATAAAGGGAGGGGAAGAGGAGCCAACACCCACACCACAGTCGTTGGTAGTCACCCCACCAGTTGCCACTTTGGCTAACGCCACTCCTACACTACCTGTGACTGCAATCCCTTCTACAGAAGACTAATCCAGTGATTTGGAAGGTATAATCATTAAGATCCCAAAACCAGACAGGGTAGATATGATGGTTACGATTCAGAGGTATATCTAGAGTCTATAGCTGCAATCATACAAGAAGTTGTTGACATCTCTAATCAGCTAGACCACAACCATTCTCCATTGGCATGGCTAGAAGCCCAAAGAATTCCATCATTCAAGTAGACCAACAATGAGAGAGAGTTCACTAGTCTTTTTATATCAAGGGGTTGGCCAGAGATTGGGACTACAAAGATGTTAGCAGCTTGGAACCCCACTAGGCCTATGTTCCAAGGGAGAGAGGAAATTAATATCAACCTTGTTTGGCATGGAAAAGGCATACAAAGAGCTATTTTATAAGCTGAAGCAATAGGAGGCATCTAATCTTCAGCTCAATAGCAAAATTGATGAGGCTATATCTATATCACAGAAGGTCCACGCGGAGACAAATGCCCTTAATCAACATTTTCAAAGCCAATTGCAACAGCAAATATAGCTCACAGAGGCTGAAAGAGCAAAGGTGGCTGCCAAAGACAGAAATGATGAAGAAAAATAACCAGATTTAGGCCAAAGGGGTGGAAATGGCAACCCAAATTGAAGCCAAAGATAAGGAAATTGAGAAGATCAAACATCAACTGAAAGAGGTTGTGCACATGGTGAAGGCAACTAGAGAGAAGGAATTAAAAACAGCTCATCACCTTAAGCTAAGGATAGAGGAAGTCTACCAACTCTACCAACTCAGTAACCAAACATCTACTCTAACCTCCTCCATCCACCCAACTCCAAGGATGTCTTCCCACCCATCTTCTCACTAGTTAGTATAGTGTATAGTTGTCTTCCAGTTTTGGTTGTCAGTCGTCTGGAAGACGACTTTCTTTTTGGGGGGGTTGATGTAGTCGGCAAAGTATAAATAAATAAATAATAGTGTAATAAGAAAAAAGTAATTAATAAATGTTGTAATCGAGAATTAGTCCCCGACCATTGGTTGGTTGTACTAGGTAGTTGTCGACAATTGGTGTCCTCGACCAACGTCAACTGGCTATATAGTTCATGTTTTCACTTGTAGTTGAGGACCACACATATTTTGTATGATGTACTTATTGCCTATCCGATGAATGAAGAATACAAAACATATTTTGTGAATTCTAGAGTAAATGATATGTTCATTAGTCATTACTGTTGTTATATATATTCCCATTTACTCTGTTAATCAATCAAGTAGCATTTGCAAGTAAACAATTCTAGTGAGTTTAAAAATTAAAAATAAATGGTTTCTGTTTTTTTTGAGAGGAACGAACCCCCTTGAATGGTGCACCCAAATTTGGGCAATAAACGAGAAAAAAAAATGAAAAGAGGGTTGACCCCTTTTGAGGAGTCACCTCCCTTGGGTGAAGATGCATTTGGGAGATATAAAAAGAGGTTGTGAAAGGGTTTCAAAATCAATCAATTCAAGGAACACTTTTCATATGAAGAGCAGAAATAAAAAGCTATTTGAGCAGATTTATGAGACATATGTTACAGATTTATAGTAGTGATTTCGTGAGGAGAAAAAGAAGAAACAAAAGAAAGATCATGGCAATTTATGAGAAGATTTTATGAAGACATTATTGGAGATTTTCTAAAGGCATTATTGCAGATTTTCTGAAGACAATATTGCAGATTTATGAGAGGTAATTTGGCAGATCTGTTAGGTGTTAGGGCAATTGTGAGTTAAATTATCATATTATTCTTGTGGAGTTTGGAGCCTCCTACTTGAGAAGACAATGAGGTTGGAGCCTCTTACTGAAGAGATTGGAGTCTCTTGCTGAGTCAGTGCTCAATGGTGGGGATTGGAGTCTCCAATGGGTTGGTGCCTATGAATTTTGTAAGAAGATTTTTACAAGCAAGATTTTGCCATGGTTTTTTCCTATAAGGGTTTCCATGTAAAATTGTGTGTCTCTTGTGCATGTTCTTAATTGCTACATCTTGCATGAATGATACTACTATGAATAATTAGAGCTTGAAGTAAAATTGCTATGCTTGATTACGTTGAGAAGTAAAGTTTTGATGCATACTGATGTAATGTCCCCTCCTTGCCTCTAAGCGGTGGAGTTGTCCATTAGCCTATTCTAGAGTTCCTGTAGGCTAAGTGGAGTTTGGCAAGGGAACTCAATGCCAGTTTCTTTCTATGGAGGTTTTCAGTGTTTTGGGCAGGACTTTCTATTTTTAGCAAGGACCAATTCCATCACTTACTATTTGTAGTAAGTTGCAGTGCTAATCAATTTTTATGCCAATTTGGGTCTTTAGTGTATTTAATATTTTTAGCAGTTGCTAAAAATAGTAAGTCTATTTCTGGTAACTGGTCCTAGCCAGGCTACATCAACAGTATTCTTTCCAATTTGGGCATTGGTTTTTGCTAAGGCTTGATTTATTCAATATTTATATTACTCACTTAAGACATTTTTAAAAAGTTACTTTATACTTAAGTTGAGGGGTCGGAGGGTCATTAAAAAAGCACCTTGGTGCCTAGTTCAATAACTTAAGTTGTTTCTAAAGCAACAAAAGCAATTTTGATGGCTGATTAGTGGGATGCCCGAGGGAGATATAAGGGGAGTTAAAATATTTTATTAAAACAAAAAAACAAATGAGAGAAGGGTGTAGCTTTTTGGAGGGAAATTTATTTTCAAACTTGGTTGCCCTAATTACCCCTTGACTCTTTAGAACCTCATTTTGGGCCTCATTTGTGTATCTCTCAGTTGGTTGCATAACAGGATGTTGTCGGATTTTCTCCAGAGGTCTACTGCTGCGTGTTGAGGACGAAAACCCTCTTCATTTGAGAGCTAGTTTCGGTGGTGAGAGACCCACCCTAGCTGGCTTTGGTGTGATTCCACAAAGGGGTCACCTTGTGCTTCACAGGTTTCTGATTTCTCAGTGTTTAATGCAAGAAATGATGAAGATATTTGAATATTTTTGAGGTGATGTTTTGGGTTTTTGGTGTTTTGAAGTTTGGTTCTTTGGGTTTTGGTTTGGTGTTGCTTTTCAAGGTGGTTTTCAAAGGTTTTGAAGCTATTTTCAGAGTTTTCTAGACTTCATCATTTCCAGGACAGAATTTGGTAAAACGATCATAACTCCTTTTTGGCACATGATATCATTCTAGGTGTTGGTTCTTTGGAAGCTCCTCTCCAAGGCACCTCCTTTCATATATTCATTTGCATTTATTGAAAAAGGCCTGATTTTATAGAGTAGATCACCCAGCCTAGGAGGGCCGCCCCTGCAGTGCTTTCTGGTGTTATTTCTAAGCACTTTGACCTGCTGTTGTATAGGTCTGTTTCTGCTCAAAATCAAGGTTGCTTGAGCAGCATATTGTATTGCATTTCAAGGGTTTTTGATGGCTTACAAGTTGGTGTTGAATGGTTGCAAATCTGGAGCTAATTGACTGCTTTTGGAGGCTTTTCCCAGGTCTGATCTGAATATTACTAAGTCTGATTTCTTGTATGAAAAGTCTGATTTTCTGATATAATGTTAAAGAAATATATTCTGAAAGTTCTACTATTTGCAAGCAAGTTCTTTCTATATTTCCTACTTTATGTTATCTATTTTATGAATGCATGAAACAATGAATGGCATATGAAAACAATTAACAAACAACTGCAAAAACATTCCAATCAGCAAAACAGAAATAAAAAAAACCAGGGCAGTCATTACAATGGTATCAAAGCACAAATCATCCTTCCAGCCAGTGGGTAACACAAATCTATGAGCATTAGTGATTGAGAAAGAAGGTATCGTGAGAGACTCAGGAAACATGAAGAGGATTTGTGGGAACGTTGGCCCTCTAAACACAGTGACACATTCAATTGGATCAGCTAGTTCAAAGAACATGGGTGATACGGGTGAAGAAGCTAAGAGACAAAATGTTGAACCAGATAGAGTGATGCTTCTCTTGGGTGTAGTGGTTAGAGGACACCATGAAACAAATCAGCGTCTACACAGTTGGTTGAGGGATTGAACCAATTGGAAGTTAACAACGGAGGTAATAGAGACAATAATGGGCAAGGAAATGACATGGGTCAGCGTGGAGGAGCCAATCAACACAATAGAGCAGACATGGCTAGGCCTCTTATGCCCATATTTCCACCAAGAGTAGAGGCACAACCCAATTAGGAGTTGACTTTAGTTGAGATGCAGGACCAATTTAGACAAGATTGGATGGGTGTAGGGCCTAGTTTCCAGCATGACATATCACTTCGGGAGCATATGGATCTCAGGATGAAGCATATGCCCAACAGGGGCAATAGAGAGCAGAACAATGAGTTTCGCAAGAAGGTGGGGAAACTCAATCTTCCTTACTTTGATGGGTCAAGAAAGATTTCAGCAAGAGCTTGGGTCCAAAAGTTGGACACTTATTTCACACTTAATCCCATGCTAGTGTTAGAGTCGATACAGTATGCTTCTATTCACTTGGATGGGGTTGCTCATGAGTGGTGGCACCATGGGATGATTACTATGGGACATGCTCAAATTACCTCCTATGCAGAGTTCACAAAGAGATTGATAGAGAGGTTTCACAAAAAAGACCCAAAACTTCATTTCAAGGAGTTGACACAGCTGAAACAATGGGGTACAGTGGATGCATATGCTGCTGATTTTTAGAGATTATCAGCTTTGGTGACTGATATTTCTGAGAGGAGGCTTGTTGTTCTCTTCATTGATGGGTTATCCAATCCTCTTAGGGGTTGGATTAAAGCCTTCAACCCACCTTCTCTTCAGGAAGCAATCAAGAAGGCAAGAGACATGGAAACTTCCACCTCCAAGAGTAAATTTCAGACCAAAGGATTTTTGCATAAGGATAAAGACAAAAAAACATATCACAAGTGAGCCCGAACAGCCAGGAAAACATGTTACTAGGATCGATAGTGAGACACTAAATGACCTAAGGAAGAAAGGTTTATGTTTCACATGTAAGGAACCTTGGTCTCAAGGACATAAGTGAGCTACAAAGGGGAAGGTACACCAAATAGAGTACTATTCTGCTGAGGAAAGTGCATCAAAAAAATCAGACCAGCAATCTGATTCAGAAGATAGTGATGAAAAAAAGACTCCAGAAGAGGTTAGAAAGGAAGAGGACAAAGATGGGAAGCTTGCTTAACTACACAGTTTTCAGAAGAATGAGTCTCTTCGCATTAGAGGAGTACTTAAGGGGCAGTGTATGGTTGCATTGATTGACACAGGAGCCACACACAATTTCATTGATGAAGGGCTGGTTGTTCGTGGAGGCCTTCAAACACAGGAGGTCAGTGGTTTTCGAGTGATGGTAGCCGATGGATTTACAATTAGTTGCACTAAAATGGTCCCACAATCAAGCTTGCAGTTGGGGAACTATGAAGTCAAGGATGACTTCTACATGGTTAGTATTGGTGACACTGATGCAGTGATCGGGATACAATGGCTTCGTTCACTTGGTGATATCACTCTAAATTTTTAGACCATGGAGCTGAAATTTAAATCAGAGGGAAGTAATGTGGTTTTGAGGGGAATTTCAAATGGAGGACTTCGTGTGGTATCTTTCAAATGTATCGAAATACTTTTTAGACATGATCAGGTTGAGTGGGCAGCAAAGTGTGTGATTATGCCTACGGTTACAGAAGAGGTGAAGAGGTCCTATCCACCTAACATACAGGGTTTGATTACCAAAAGAAGCAAAGTATTTAGTAGCATTCCTCCAGGTAGGCCTCCTGATAGAGGCATTGAGCATGTGATAGAACTTGAGGGAGCCAAACCTGTGATTACTACCCCCTACAGGCATCCTAAGAGACTTAATGATGAGATTGAGAAAACTATTCAGGAGCTTTTGGAAATGGGCCACATAAGGCCAAGCAAGAGCCCATTTACTTCTTCGGTTGTGTTGGTGAAGAAGGATGGAACCATGTGCATGTGTGTGGATTACAAAGCATTGAACAAGAAGACAATTAAGAATAGGTACCCCATCCCACGCATTGATGAGATCATTGATGAGCTGCATGGAGTAGTCTATTTCTCCAAAATAGACTTGAGATTAGGATATCATCATATCAGAGTCAGAGAGGAGGACATGGAGAAGACTACATTCAGATGCCACTTTGGCCATTTTGAGTTTTTGGTCATGCCATTCGGTTTGACCAGCTACTTTCAAGTCATGCATGAATAGGGTGTTCAGTAAACAATTATGTAAGTTTGAATTGATCTTCTTTGATGACATCCTTATTTATAGTAGATCATAGGAAGAGCATTTGAGGCACTTGGATGAGGTGTTGAGTAACCTTGAGAGTGAGTGTCCTTTGCAAAGGAGTCCAAGTGTTAGTTTGGGATGATTGAGTTGTATTTGGGGCATATTATCAATGCTAATGTTGTTGGTGTTAATCCTGATAAAATCAAAGCAATACTTGATTAGCCTCCACCCACTAATCTCACTCAGCGTAAGGGATTTTTTTGGTTTGAGTGGGTTCTATAGAAGGTTTGTCAAAGGCTTTTCACGGGTTGTTGCCCCACTGACTGATTTGACTAAGAAGGGGACCTTCTCTTGGTCTGAATCAGTGCAGAAATCTTTTGATCAATTTAAGAACTTGATGAGCTCGTGTCCTGTTTTGGCAATTCCTGACTTCTCTAAACCCTTTGAGCTCAAATGTGATGCTTCAAGAGAAGGTATTGGGGCTGTCCTCATGCAAAATAAGCACCCAATTGCTTATGAGAGCAAAAAATTGAGAGGAAGTGAGAAAGGGTATACTATTTATGATAAAGAGATGTTAGCCATAATGCACACTTTGGCTAAGTACAGGCAGTATCTTGTTGGGGGCATATTTATTGTTAAAACTGGTCATAATAGTCTGAAATATTTCCTAAATCAGAAAGATTTAAGTGAAAGACAACAAAAGTGGGTTAGCAAACTCCAAGCATACAATTTTTACATTGAATATGTCAAAGGGTAAAAGAACGTGGTGGCTGATGCACTGTCTAGGAGACCTCATTTGTGTGTTTTATCTGAGATAGCATCAGATTGGAAGGAGAAAATACAAGCTGATTATTGCAAAAATGCCTTTACCAATAGCATTTTAGATGGGACTTTGCATGATGACAAGTATAGAGTAAGGGATGGTTTGATCTTCTACAAGGAGAGGATATTGTTGATCCCTGAATCAAAGATGAAAGCAGATTTTTAAGACTTTTCATGACACTCCAATGGCTGGACATCTGAGGTTTTATAAGACTTACAAGCAGATCCGTGAGAGATTCTCATGGAAGGAGATGAAGGAGGATATTATCAAGTACGTTCATGAGTGTCAAGTGTGCCAACAAAATAAAAACGAGCATACTTACCCTGCTGGTCTACTATAGCCCTTTGCCTATTCCTACTCAGAAGTGGGAAAGTATTTCAATGGACTTCATCACACGGCTTCCCAAGGTGCAAGGTAAGGATTGTATCTATGTTGTGGTAGACCGTTTGACCAAATTTGCTCACTTTTTTGCTATATCAGCAAGTTATACAGCGTTACAAGTGGCAAATTTGTTCTATAAGGAAGTGTTTAGACTTCATGGGGCACCAAACAACATCATTAGTGATAGGGACAACAAGTTCGTGAGCTTGTTTTGGCAGGAGTTGTTTAAATTATGTGGTACCGAGTTGACTCCTAGCACTAGTTACCACCCACAAACAGATGGTCAGACTAAGATAGTCAACAAATGGGTGGAAGGTTACCTACAAAACTATGTTTCAGGACAGTAGAAGGCGTGGGTAAAATGGTTGCATTTGGGGGAGTTTTGTTACAACTCCACATTTCACATGTCTATCAGGATGTCACCTTTTATGGCCTTGTACGGTTATGAAGCTCCTAGCTTCATTGATTTGCTATTTGGTGATTGTAGGGTGCCTAGAGCTAAGGACTTCTTGCAGGAGAGTTAGGACATTATGAGGTTATTGAGAGAAAACATTCAACACGCACAAAATCAGTAGAAGTTGTACACTGATCAGCACCGTATAGAGCGAGAGTTTGAGGTAGGTGAAATGGTGTATGTCAGATTGGAGCCATATAGATAGTCCACTCTCAAGAAGAGTGGGGCAGAGAAGCTGAAACCTTGTTTCTATGGTCCATTTAGAGTCACCAGAAGAGTTGGGGAGGTGGCTTATGAGTTCAAGTTACTAGAGGGGAGTAAGGTGCATAATGTTTTTCATGTATCACGCCTCAAGAAGGCGCATGGACATAATGTGACTCCTTCAGCAGTGTTGCCCCCATTGGATGAGGAGGGCAAGTTGGTGCTTGTTCCAGAGGCAGTGATTGATTTCAGAGAGCGGACCATCAGGAGGAGAGAAATTATAGAATACTTGGTGAAATGGCGGGATTTACAAGTTGAGGATGCCACTTGGGAGAGTGAGCAGATTTTACAGCAACCTGTGTTGCAATTGCTTGAGGAAAAGCAATCTTAGGCAGGGAGGACTATAATGTCCCCTCCTTGCCTCTGAGCAGTGGAGTTGTCCATTAGCCTATTCCAGAGTTCCTGTAGGCTAAGTGGAGTTTGGTAAGGGAATTCAGGGCCAGTTTCCTTCTATGGAGGTTTTCAATGTTTCGGGAAAAACTTTCTATTTTTAGCTGGGGCCAATTCCATCACTTACTATTTGTAGTAAGTCGCATTGCTAATTAGTTTTTATGCCAATTTGGGTTTTCAGTGTATCTAATATTTTTAGCAGTTGCTAAAAATAGTAATTCTATTTCTGGTAACTGGTCTTGGCCTAGCTACATCAATAGTATCATTTCCAATTTGGGCATTGGTTTTTGCTAAGGTTTGATTTATTCAATAATTATATTCCTCACTTAAGATGTTTTTATAAAGTTACTTTATACGTAAGTTGAGGGGTCGAAGCGCCATTAAAAAAGCACCTTGGCACCTAGTTCAATAACTTAAGTTGTTTTTAAAGCAACAAAAGCAATTCTCATGGCTGATTAGTGGGACGCCCAAGGGAGACATAAGGAGAGTTGGTTGCATAAAAGGATGTTGTTGGATTTTCTCCAAGGGTCTACTGCTGCCTGTTGAGGACAAAAACCTTCTTCATTTGGGAGCTGGTTTCAGTGGTGAGAGACCCACCCTAGCCGGGTTTGGTGTGATTCCACTCAAGGGTCACCTTGTGCTTCACAAGTTTCTGATTTCTCAGTGTTTAATGCAAGAAACGATGAAGATATTTGAATATTTTTGAGGTGATGTTTTGGGTTTTTGGTGTTTTGAAGTTTGGTTCTTTGGGTTTTGGCTTGGTGTTGCTTTTCAAGGTGGTTTTCAGAGGTTTTGAAGCTATTTTCAGAGTTTTCTGGACTTCATCATTTCCAGGACAGAATTTGGTAAACCGATCATGACTCCTTTTTGGCACGTGATATCATTCTGGATGTTGGTCCTTTGGAAGCTACTCTCCAAGGCGCCTCCTTTCATATATTCATTTGCATTTATTGAAAAAAGGCCTGATTTTATAGAGCAGATCACCCAGCCTAGGAGGACCGCCCCTGTGGTGGTTTCTGGTGTTATTTCTGAGCACTCTGACCTGTTCTTGTATATGTCTGTTTCTGCTCAAAATCAAGGTTGGTTGAGCAGCATATTGTATTGCATTTCAAGGGTTTTTGATGGCTTACAAGTTGGTGTTGAATGGTTGCAAATCTGGAGCTAATTGACTGCTGCTGGAGGCTTTTTCTAGGTTTGATCTGAATATTACTAAGTCTGATTTCTTGTATGAAAAGTCTGATTTTCTGATATGATGTTAAAGAAACATATTCTGAAAGTTCTACTATTTGCAAGCAAGTTCTTTCTATGTTTCCTACTTTATGTTATCTATGTCATGTATGCATGAAACAATGAATGGCATATGAAAACAATTAACAAACAACAGCAAAAACATTCCAATCAGCAAAACAGAAACAAAAAAAAACTAGGGGCAGTCATTACAACTGATTCACCCCCCCTCTCAGTATAAGTGTGTGTTTCATCAAGAAGTTCTGAAACAATTACCCTTTTGGTCATTTAAGATGGAGGAGAGGATGCAAATGCAACTTCTTATCAAGTCCATGAATTTTCGGCTAAACCCAAACTGCACTAAAATTCAGCAGAGAAATCTCCAATCACATGTCAAAATCTTTACAAATGTCCAGTTTAGACCTACTCATTTTTTCTATTTAACAGAGTGCGGCAGCTCTTGGATTGCAATAACATTATCTATTAGTTTCCTTACTAGTACACAATTTGATTGTGTTTCGGAAATGATTTTGTAGAGTAGAGGCTTTAGCTGAGATTCAGTTAATTTAGAAATGATTTTATGGACCATATTGCATAGAGCTATTGATTTGTATCACTCCAATTTCGATCCCTGTAAAATTTTTAGAATTAGAGTTTGCTTGGTAACATTTGCCAAAAAGGTGTGTTGTACACCTTGCATAAATAATATTTTAATAGTATTAAAATGTTGGTTCTCATGGGTTTGAGCACCATATTGAACAGGAATCTTGTGATTCCCTTTGTAATGTTGATCCTGCCACTTGGATTGTTTCTTATGACGCGTACAAGGATTTACATTGTGCAATTACTTTGGGAGTTACAAAGAGACTTTGTGGTGCATCTTTGACCAGCTAATAAGAGCCATATGTAAGAGCAACTGATTACTCCAAAATTGGTTTGACTAGGTGGCCTCCTTGATTGTAGGAGTCAAGGAATCACATGAAGGAGTTACAATCTATTCATGGGGAGTGTATTCATTGAAGTAGGCTGCATGGGCCTAATTGAAGGAGTGTTGACCAAGTTTGGACTCACGGTTTTGAGTCCATGGTATTGGAAACCATTCCTTGCTTCCTAATTTGCCCATTGCTATAAATCAAGAGTTTGAGATTCTATTTGGACAAGTTATTGTGACATATTTTCAAAGAGGGTACCTATTGTCAGTTGATGACAAGTTTGAGAGCAAGTAATAGAGTGCATTGAGAGCAAGTTCTCTGAAGATGCATGCTATCAAATTGGACACAAGCTTGAGGATACATTTCAGCACAAGTGAAATTCTCTCTATATTGTAATCATCTTGTTGTTGATAATATATTGAGCTATGTTGTGTTTGTTGCTGAGTTTTTCCCGAAAGAGTTTCACAATGTATATCTTATGTCCATGTATGTTTGTTATTGCTTTCCTCTATCATGTTTTAATTGTTTGGATTATGTGACCAGTTTAGCATAATTTCTCTCTATTAGATTATGTATATTTTCTTTCAGCATTGATTTGACTAAACATTTTCTTTGTTTCTCCAAGATCCTTCAACCACCTCCTTTGACTATTAACCAAAATAATTGGTCAAACAAAGTTGAGAATCCACCAAAACAGGATTTATACAAATTGAAGGAAAAAACAATAAACTTGAGTTCTTCCTTGCTGTACATAAGCCTATCATTCTCTTCCTCTGATGTGAGTCCAAGAATTTGTGGGAGCAAGATATTCCAACCTTTGTCTGAATCATCCCTCATTCTATCATCAATTAAGAGTATATTGACATAATTTTTTGCATGGTTTGTTATTTATTGGGGATCTGTAAGTGTCCTCTCACTGTAAAGAACTGTTTCTGCACAGGCATTGATGTGCTGCATATTCATTACTAACTTGTGAAAGTAGGTTGTACCAGTATATCCCTTAAGAACCCAGTTTGCTTTTCCTCTTTGTCTCCAATAGGACCTATTGTTCTGTGCTATTGTCTATTCAACTATTGTTTCTTGTTCTTTCATTGGCAAAGATGTGGTAAGACCTTGGTTCAAGATTTGATTTTGTATTGCTGCCAAGTTTTCATGAACTCTCTAGGACTGCTTGAAGATGTTGCCAAATTCCTTGTTACTCCATTGATGTATCTTATATCTCAAATGTTCCATATTTTGACCAATCTATACATAGAACATCCAGGCAAGCTCTTAAAAAGATGAATGTGGCTACATTTTGTAACAACCACCCCTGATTTTTTTTTATTTATTTTGCTGACTGTGAAGTGTTTGCTGATGTGTTTATGTTTGTTTCTTTTCAAATGTTTTCATCATAGGAAACATTGCATAGAAGGAGAAATAACAATGAAATAGCTTGTTTCATATAGAACCATAACAAATCATGATAGCAAATGAAGGCCAATGAATTTTCAGACTTAAAGAAGTATATTTCAGACCTGATACAGTGAGTTGCAGACCTGATATAGGCTATAACAGTCATATATGATTACCATATGTTGTAAATGTTCACCATAGAGTGAGCATGTACACACATGAACCAACTAAACCCTGTCACTTCAAGAGACAGCAATTACAAACTCCAAAAGGGCAGATTTTAGACCCCTGTAGCAGCAGACCTGAGTTTTCACCCAACCCCTGATTGGCATGGCTCCCTAGGAGGGCAACTTGCCTTCTAAAATCAATGCTTCAACAATAAATTCAAGTGAGTACTTGAAATGTGGTGCCCAAGAGAGGAATCCAGTGAACCAATGCCCAAAATGAATTACAAACCACACACGGAGTTATGAATGAGTTTCACCTTCAGCCACTGTCAAAAATGGATTTCCAGAATTCTGGAAATGTAAATCAGACTTCTGAAAAAGCCTCCAATCACCTCCAAAACACCACCAAATCAAGCAAAACCCCAAACACACAAACCATCAATCCCACATCAAAATACTAAGAAGATCTTCATCATCCAACCTCCAAAATGACAGAAATCAGAACTTTGTGAGCACCCAATGCGATCCTTGAAGTAGAATCACCTTTTCCCGGCTAGGGTGGACTTTCAACACCGAAACCAGCTACAAACGGTGAGGGTTTTCGTCCTCAACTAGTAGAAATAGAACCCTGGAAGCATTCCAGCAGCATCTTGTTATGGTGCCAAAAGTTAGATGATCAAATGAGAGCCAAAGAGATGCTTTTATAGAGGTGAGAGGGAAATTAGGGCAACCAAGTTTGAAATTTTTTCCCTCCAAGACTCCCACGCCCCCCTTCGTGAACTTTTGATTTTACTTTAAAATTCTTAGGTCTCCCCTAGAGTGGCGTCCACCTTTTGAGGCTTATAATTTGGCCTTTTAAAAAACAACTTAATCAACAACTTTACCTAGGCGAGAGACAAGTTACTTTTTGATGACCTCAAGACCCTCACTTAAGTTATAAAGTGACTTTATAACATAGCTTAGTGATGGAAAAAATACAAATATTAATTCAATTAACCTTAGACTCACCAACACCCAAATAGGAAATATAACAATGCTGGAGTAATGGAGGTCGGAACCAATTACCAAAAATACACTTACTAGAAATAACAACTGCTAAAAATAGAAGTGTTCCCAAACACCAAACTAGCACAATCTGAGATGCGCTGAGACTTACTATAAATAGTAAGTACTGAAAATTGCCACTACTATAAATAGTAACCCCTGCTAGAAAGACACCGAAAACCACCACAAAGCCTATACAAGCTCTGAGTACCGTAACCAATGCCACTTAACCTACAGGAACCCTGGAATAGGCTAATGGAGCTCTCCAACTGATCAGGTGCAAGAAGGGGGCATTACACATTTGTTAAAATCTAAACTTCGATCTCTAGGGCTTTTGTCTTGGCATGATCTAAGCATAATCAACCAGTGGTCTGAAAGAGTAGTGGTGAGCATTTTTCCCTAAACACAAATTTCCAGGTATCCACTTCTCTGCAATTAAAATTCTATATAGTTCTTCAGCTATGGGGTTGTTCAATTTCCTTCCATTTATCCATGTGTGTAATCCATCAATGTAATCCATGTCTATAATAGAAGTTTACATCATTCGTTTTTGAGTTGAAACATCTTTTATTGTAACGAAATCCCCCATATGATGTTGTGTGGAGAATGTTGTTGCCCAATCTCTCAAGCTTTATATGCGCTTAGTTCTTAGATTTCCCCTTGTGGGGATGGAGACTTTCAGAATAATATGGTAGATTTCCATCATGTGAAAGAAAGCAAAGAAGCACAGCCCCAAAGAAACATCAAGTGGTAAAGAGACACATACCTTTGAGGTTCCATTAAATCACCAATTTTTTTTAGAGCAGAAGTGGATTTGGTTTCTATTTACTATGCTATCTGATAAATTAAAAACATGAAATAATAATAGAGATGACAATGCATACCAAATACATACGTAAAATATATATTTATTTGCACATGAAATTATTACAAAAGAAGACCAAAGATGGTCAGCCAAAGATTCAAGTCGATCCAACTAGATCATACTACTCTCCTTGAGGATACACAATGTATTTGAAGGACCCGACAATTGCCAAGAAGAACACAACCATCAACCAACCGATGCTTATAACTACTCGAAGCCGACAACCAATTAATACATAGTCGGATAACCAATATTATTGCAACATAATAATAGACATTGTACATTGACTACATCATCCCCCCCCACAAGAAAAGGTTGTCTTCTAGATGACAAGTAAATATCAAGTAACAATTGGGAAGACTTGCCAAACGGATGACAATATTGTAGACAAGGACCTATAGGAAAACTTGGAAGTGCACTTTGCAAACTCAGACTTGGAATCTACTTGGCAATTCAAAGGAGTGCAATGGGGGTCTAAGGGCTATGCCCCCAACGAAGTCAAGGGGCAGTGCCCCTTGCAAGGGTCTGGGGGCAATGCCCCCAACAGGGTCAAAGGGCAATGCCCCTTGTGAGGGTCTAGGGGCAACGCCCCTAATGAGGTCGAGGGGCACATCATTTTCATTATTTTTTAGGAGGCTCCAAACAATACTGACAAAGCCAAAAAATAGAGAATTCATAGCGTTTAACCGACATATAATGTCAACCAAGGAAGGAAGTTGTCATATGGTGGTTGATGGATGTACGACGTGGATGCTAGGTTTGGGTTGTACGATGTAGGAGGATCATGCTTCTTTGATGCAAGAGTGTCTATGTCATACCAAAGAGGTACAAATTCGTTGTACCTTATACAGTATTGTACAAAAATTGTTTGTTGTAGATCGTACGAGGCTTCACATTCTTGTCGACCGTACACTGTTTCGCCGCGCATGGTGAATCTCCAACTCACATACAATCTCACAACACTTTGACCGTATGCTGCAACAATATTTTAATCATTTGTTGCTCACCTCGCTTGGTCATACGATGATTCTTGGTCATAAGTTCTGCCCTCTCTCATGAACTCTGTAATTTTTTCTTCATTGTCATACAGTTTACAATGCTTGCTTAGGTTGTACCTTGTGTCTTATCTGTCCTCGTGTAATGACCCCTTTCTCGTGGAAGCACTTAAACCCGAATCTTGCATTCAAAGTGTTTCTCGAAGAGACATTAGAAATGTTAAAGATCAATAAGTTTCAGTGATAACCTCTAATAAGATCCAAGATGATATAAATATTTCATTCTTGTCAAGGATTATTCATTCCCTTCACTATGAGTGGTTCTTCTATAATATATTTCATAAGTACATTTGGATAGATATTAACTTTTTTCAAGATCCCATAGATGGAATTCTATTATACAGTTTATCATCATTGTAAATGGATAGTGTCATTATTACTTATAAGGCTCAATAATTGCTGCATGAATCATTATTGGATAATCGTAGGTAATATATATATATATATATATATATATATATATATATATATGTATTGTATATGTCCACCACCTATGAGGTATTTATGAGTCTCAATACATATATCAAAATAGATACTTATCAATTATTAGCATGTGATTCAGATTCTCAATATATTTATCCATCATAATATATTAAAAATAAAATATAATATATTTAAATATATTTACAAAGCATCAGCTGTCATTTAAATTACTAATATATTTGACAGTCGTCAATATCTAAATTCATAATTATTTTTAACAATTCTCATTTTCTAAATACATAAATAATTATCAACTTTTATTTAAAATTATGACAGCACTTACCTTATGCTGTTGCTTTCTGTTTATGATCAGATCTCAAAGAATATAATCCCCAGTCAGAATGTATTATGTCTTTTTTTATTTCTCTTCCAGCCACGTGATGTAGAAGACCCTCTTGTTCAGCCAGCGATCATATATTCAATAAGCACTTATTCTTTTCTTTCTTTACCCATCGATGATTTACCTTTTTGCTTGAAATGATTCTTAAATATCGATCCTTGCTGGAGGGAGAAGTCACGTCTTTTGAGAGAAACTTGCTTTCGATTTCATTCGTTGCTTTTATAATGCAGCGCTTCCCTTCCTTGTATGCATTTGTTAAGTGCAGCCTACTCAACTAATCGCTGCTTGAACCTCATTAGTGTAATGGGAATAGATGTATATTTCAGATTGCTTTAGAAT
This sequence comes from Sequoia sempervirens, assembly GCA_007258455.2. Taxonomy (NCBI): domain Eukaryota; kingdom Viridiplantae; phylum Streptophyta; class Pinopsida; order Cupressales; family Cupressaceae; genus Sequoia; species Sequoia sempervirens. The sequence continues at coordinate 36,776 of VDFB02284986.1, forward strand.
ATGTTTATTTTATTTCTGCATTTATTATTTATTTATTATATTTTATGTTTGTTTATTTGGTATAGAATATAGATCATTATATCACATCTTATCATTGTATGATATGTATTGTAATATATGTTATTTTATAATCACTATGGGATTGCTGGCCGTAGGTTTCTAAATATATATATTATTTCATGTTACATATTTATTCTAACATATTTATCATTATTATTTTTATATGAGTTTGATATGTGTTTTAATGATTATAATAATACATAAATTATTAATATATATATATATATATATTGCTATTTATTCTATTCATTAATTTGTATTTTAGTATTTGTAATATTATACTTAATAATTATAATTATAATATCATCTTTGATAATTATAATTATATAAATATATTTTATTTATTCAGTCGTATTTCAATGTTTAATTATTTTTATATTTTGGTGTTCTATTTTGGGGACATGACACCTCGCCTCCTTTCCAACATACGATGACTCCTCTACAACTAATTTGTATTTCCCTTTGTCATACTGAGTGATGTTGTACCATGATGTACCAATTGAAGCCATTGTACAACTATGTGAAAAGGTTGAGGTTTTTGTTCCCTTCTCCTTGCCATACGATGTGCAAAACTTGTTTTCTTTCTCTTTTCTAGTACAATATGACAAGATGTTGGTCGCACTATATACTCAGACCTTTTAATGTAGTTACACTTTGTAGTCGTGCCTTTTATGTAATCCTGCATGTAGTCAAGCATTTTAATATAGTCAAACATGTGGTTGGGCATTTTAATATTTTCTCCTTCAAGTGATGAATAATATTTTGCCTCTTCCATTACACTGTTTCTTTATTTTCTAATTTTCTTTTCCGTTTCCGGTAAATTTTTGTGAATTTGATTTGACTTGACAAGTATCTATGTGTTCCAAGTTAAATATTTTTCTCTTAGTACTCTGAGACATACCATCGGTAGTTTTTCATTCTTTCATCGATTGCTCTTCATTGAGAGTTGTAGCTTCAAGAAAATTACAAGTCGATAGAAATAGCTCATAGTCCTCCATTTTCCAATGAAATAGGCCACAAAGAATTTGTTTCATCCTACAAGCATGATTGTAATTCCAGAAACCCTTCTTCATTAAAATCTATGGGACCTCGATCATGCTTCTCTGTCCATTCTTCTTCAGAGTCCAAATCTGACAAATAGGAGGAAGTTGCTTCCTCACTAACTGCTTGGTTTTTCAAATCAATTATATATTTCCGACCCTTATTCTCAATGGAGATTGTATTCTTTTTCTAGTTGTGATTGACTTTGGCTACTGCTAGCCAACCCCGACCTAATAATGCGTTGTACGCTTTCTTCCTTAATGAAATAACCACAAAGTTCAACAAAAATGTTTGAGTTCCAATAATTACCTTTTGTCCCATTAAAACTCCAAGTACCTTAATATCTTATTAAAACTCCAAGTACCTTAATATCTTATTGATCTGCACCCACCAATTGAAAAGTTGGCAGCCAAATGGTCAGCTTGCTAAGACTTCTCCAAGTGTCTTCTGGAAGTACATTCACACCAAACCCGCCATCAACAATTGTATTGGTGAGATTCCTTCCAAGGATCTCCATATTACCACCATTGGTTTCTTTGTTGTGTTAACTATCAGTAACATTGGGTCAATCACTTGGTTGCCCGATAGTGAAGGTTCAATTATTGGTTCTTCATTCTCACCAGATTCCAATTGAGTCATAGTATGCACTGTCTCATTCTCCCCTGATACAATAATGTAATGTCCCCTTATTAAAATTGGACTAACTTGACCTTTAAACATAAAATGCACAAGTTAGGATAAGGGATTTTGTAATGCATAACGAAAAAATACCACACCGATCTTTGATCATAGTTAGATTAGATAATTCTGGTTGTACATATTAAGAATAAGGCAGATGCATTACTATCCTAGTGCATTTAAATGAAAACATCACATTCTTATATAACCTATTACTATGTATTAAATAGATTTATGTCCTTCCCTCTTTCCTAACCCCAGTGAAGGATGGTAGAATTACTGTGCCAAGGGCGCGTGAAACAGTCTCCAAGTGGACTCCCTCAAGATTTCCTACCTATCTTGGGACCATCCATCAAGTGACGGAATTACCCCACCTCTCCCTCCACAAACTCTCTATCCTCAATTGGGTATTAGCGAAAGTGAGTATGCTCAAAAATCCATTCTTATATTAAAGAATCGTAATTGCTCATACGGTTCAATAATTGTTGCAAGCATCATTATTGGATAATCGTAAATAATATATATATATATATATATATATATATACACTGTATTTGCCAATCACCTATGATGTATATATGAATCACAAACTAAATATATATTTATCAATTATTAACATGTCATTCAAATTCTCAATGTATTCATCCCTCATTATATATTAAATATAAACATAAATCATAATATGTTTAAATATATTTATAAGCATCACTGACATTTGAATTAATTAATAACATATTTGATATCACACCTAAATTCACTATTCTTACCTTCTACATACATAAGTAATCATGAACCTTTATTCAAATATATGATAATACTTACCTATCATTTAAATTTATAGATTTATTTCTTACTATTTAAATCCATAAAATACTTCTTATTATTTAAATTGATAAATACTTTGCTTATTATCTAAATTCATAAAATACTTACCTGTTATTTAAATTTATAAAATGCTGACCACACCTACTGCTGATTGGTCTGCAGATATTTCTCCTTCAGCCATGATCTGATTATTTGACTTAATACATACCTGAGTACCATCGGTCTGCAGAATACTCCCTTTCTTTTCCAGCAATGATCCCTGCTTTACCCTGCAGCAACTTATTATCTGAAGTATCCACCACCCTCCTATCATGGGACGGGGCTCTAGACTTGATCGGTTTCCTTGGAGTAGTCACCTCTTTTCCCATCGCATGTTTTGAATAATAATCGCTGAGTTAAGGTTTTGTTTTTATGTTTATTAGCAAGACTTCCGTGGTTCATGATCATTGTTCCTAGTTTTATGAAGATAGGAATCGCTGCCTTTTAAGGCATGATTTTATTGTTATTATTTTAATGAACATTTTATAATTATAATATTATTATTAATAATTATAATTATAATGATGTTTCAGTTTCTGTTTATTTTATTATTTTTATTTTTTCATGTTTATTATATTCACTTTAATATTTCTTATTTATATTATTATTTGTTTTATTTGTTTCTTTATTCTTGTAATGTTATTATAGTAATTACCAATAATAATTTCTGTTGTTTTATTTATGTTATTTATATTATAATTATAATACTACTTATGATAATCATGATAATAATAATAATAGTTAAATGGTAATTATGAAATTGTTAATATTTATATTTATATTTGTAATATGTATTTGGTTATTTATTTTATCTATTTATTTGTATTTCGATGCTTTATCTTAGTGCCATAATCTCGGGGACATGACAAATAACATTTTGAAGTTCATGAATACTCTATAATAAATCCACTACTTTAATTCGTACAGTAGCTTGAAGTACTTGTCATGCAATATTTTTCTCGAATTGTAATTGATTTGTTATTGTACTTGCATATGCATTTGAATAGCATCATTCGTTATCCATAGCATTCTCCACTTTGGCCCTTACTTCACAAAACCTTTCTTTTTTTGTGCATGGGTTTGGGTACATATCCTTCTTTGCTTAGGCACGAGAAATGGCCAATACTTCATTATGCCTTACATCAATCATGTTGACTCTAGCCTTTTGCTTCGAACATTCAGTGTCTTCATGATTTCTAGGTCCACACCATTTGAACAATAATTGCACTTTGTCTTGCTTGTTTTGGCAGTCTCTCACAAAGTGTCCCTATTCGCTACAATGTCGGCATTGTATGATAGGGGCATCCTTTGGGGTCATTGTATTTGGCTTCGTCCTCCTCTTTGATTTCAATAACCACCTAGAGATGCATTTTGTGGCTTCGATGGAGTGGAATCCTCTCCCTGCATAAAGAGTACTTGTGTACTCGTCTTTAAATTGTACGAGCACTCCTTTAGTGAATCACCCAGAACCTCGCAAATCTCACAAAACATCTTTTTAAGATAATTACCTTTTATGTGCCCCTCAATTTTGCACTCAATAGATTGTATTTCTTTGTTGGTTTCTCTCTCCACTTTCAATTCTTTCATCATTTGGAGCATGTCCCTCCAAAGTGCTTGTACCGTTCCTGATTCGTCATCGCTATTGTCATCCGAACTTCCATCTTCCTCTGTTTTTCTTTTATTGTGCGAGGACATTTTATCTTCACTTTCTATGTCCATTGCTCGATTGTAGGCATCGGCATACAATGACGGAGGCACTACTTTCATTTTCTTCCTCAGTGAAGGAATCAATCCTTCTATGAACCATCTTTTCTTCAGTCCACCAGCCAGCTGGTTCTCTAATTTCACCATTAATTCCTTAAGCCTATGATTATAGCTCGCACATTCTCGTGCTTCCCTTGTTTGGTATTGTAGATCTCTGCCACAATTTCATTGTTGTCTCTCAAGAGTTTGAATTCCTCTTAGAATACTCTTTTCAATGCATCCCATGTATTCTTATGAGCTGCTTCCAATTCTACGTACCAGTCTATGGCTATCCCTCTGAGCGTTGTTGGAAATGCTCTCAGCCAATACGCTCTATCATCTTGACCGTTTGCTACCCAGATTGTCTCCCATGTCTTACAATGCCTTCTAGGGTCCTCCAACCCGCTTTCAATGAACTTTGTAAGTTTTTTTCACTCTACACTTGGACTTGTTGGGGGAATCATCATCTTGCTTCCCTGTTGCACCCTCTATGAAAATAACCTGGTTGGAGAGTTTTGATTTGTACATTTTGGTGCTTTCCCTGCACTCTCGAACACACTGCAATCCTTCACTCGTCACTCTTCAGCGTTTGTCACCTTCGGGGTCCTTTAGATGCTCCCTTCATCCTACCGTTATTAGTCTTGATCTTCCAATATTTGATTCTTCCGTCAATGTCAAGTCTTCAATCTAGCATATGGTCTCTGTCAAACCGTCGATAGGTTCTCCCTCGCCTTCCCTTTTACCCAATGGTGAACCTCCTTCATCCAATGGTGATGGTCCGAATAGTTCGTCAATGGCGAGATTGGTGGGTTCTCCTTCGCTTTCTCCTTCATCTAACGATGATGGTATGGACGGTTTGCCGATGGCGAGGTTGGTGGGTTCTCCTTCACTTTACCCTTCGTCTAACGTTGATGGTGCGGATGACTGTCCAGCTTGGTCAGTGAGATCGATGTACACTTCGTCGAGGAATGGTGGGTGTCATGCTATTTCTTCCCACTCTCCCTTCATGCCTTCTCTTGTCATGAAAGTTCTCTTTCTCTCTTGACTACAGCTTTTGTGTACACTTCGACTTTTGCTCTTGGGTGGACTCAGGCTTTCCCTCAGAAACCCTTTGCCTTCTTCAACTTCACCCCTCAGTTGTCTCCTTCATTCTCTTTGTTTGATGATCCTTAAAGATCGCCTCATCTCTTGACCTTGACCACATGGTGGTCTCTTCCCACCTTTATTGGGGTCCAAGGGCATGAATCTCTCAAATCTGACCAATTTCTTTTAAGGCAACAGCATCAAATGTTTACTACTCTATTTGATAAATTAAATACATGAAATAATAATAGAGATAACAATGCATACCAGATACATGTGTAAAATATATCCTTATTCGCACATGAAATTATTATAGAAGAAGACCGGAGATGTTTAGCCAAGGATTCAAGTCGATCTGACTAGATCATACCACTCTCCTTGCCGATACACAATGTATTTAAAGGACCTAACAGTTGCCAAGAAGAACACAACTGTTAACCAACCAACGCTTATAACTACCCAAAGCCGACAACCAATTAATACAAACAATTAATACATACTCAGATAACCAATATTATCGAAGCATAATAATAGACATTGTACATTGACTACAGTTTTTAACCCAAATGCTTATGAACTTGGTTTGCCTAAGATTCTTGGCTCTTGTTTCCTAAACACAGATCATGTCAATTTTTATTTGAATGATTTATATTGTTCAGAAGTTGGAGTTTGTTGGGGGCTCCAATACCCTTAACATTCCAAGAGAGGAGACACATTAGTGAAAAATTTTCACTCGAGATCTAGATCTGCCTCATTCCACTAAAATTGTTATCCTTTGCATTATGTCAAGATTTGTATTACCTGTTGTTGGGTTTCTTTTAGCTGGGTGCTTACTCCAAGTTCCATCAGCAGTGTTTTTTTTTTCTCTTCTCAACTAGGTAGTATGCTTGAAGGAATTTGTTTTCGTTTGGAAGGTTGAGGTTTCTGAGGTGACATCGGCTATGAATTTTGAGTTCCGTGTTCTCAGTGGCCATTTTAACCATGTCTTTTTTGCCAATGCCATTAAGTATTTCAAAGGGGTTAAATACTGCTACTTGGATTGATTGAAAGGGTGGATCTCTATTTTTCCAGGCATAAGATTTCTGGAATCTACTAACCTGGAATGTTTCTAGATCTTTCTACAAACCTGGAATGTTTCTGGAATCTAGATCTTTCTAAAAACCTGGGGATCTAGATCTGCATCATTCCACTAAAATTGTTATCCTTTCCATTGTGTCAAGATTTGTATTACCTGTTGTTGAGTTTCTTTTAGCTGTGTGCTTACTCCAAGTTCCATCAGCAGTGTTTTTTTTTCTCTTCTCAACTAGGTAGTATGCTTGAAGGAATTTGCTTTCGTGTTGAGGTTTCTGAGGTGACATCGGCTATGAATTTTGAGTTCTGTGTTCTCAGTGACCATTTTAACCATGTCTTCTTTGCCAATGCAATTAAGTATTTTAAAGGGGTTAAATACTGCTACTTGGATTGATTGAAAGGGTGGATCTCTATTTTTCCAGGCATAAGATTTTTGGAATTTGATCTCTACTGAATTTTTTGGTTGTTATTGCTGTTCTCTTTGCTGGTGTGGCTGCTGTTCTTCTTCTTGTTGCTGGTGTGGTTGATGATCCTGATTTTGTGCTTTATGTAGGTGGTTTTCTGAGATGAGCTCTCTGGACTCTTAATAGTTAATAGTGTCCTTTACTTTGTCCTGTCTTTACGTTTTTGCCACCTCCTGTCTAGAGAATACCCTTGCAAGATGTCTGTGCTCGTAGCATATGCTGCATCTCCCAATGAAATGTTTTCATAGTCAATAAGTTCTTCCCATTCCATTTCCCCTACCTCAATCAATATTTTTTCAAAAAGGGTTTCCTCATATCTACGTTGACACAGATCTTGACATAGTTCAATATCCTTGGATTCATGGTGATTTTCAAAGCTAATGTATATTCCCGTATGGTCCCTCCTACTCTTCTAAAGGATGATTCTTTCCAATATTCACTTAAGATAAAGGAAAGTCTTCCTCAGACAAGTGCCATACTCAAGATATCATCAATTTTATTGAAAGATGGAGACTACTGTTTCATGAAGAGGCTTGTCTTCTTCATGAACCAAGGTTTGCCTTAGAAGATCTAATTCTTCTCTTCCTTGGATAAGAATACTGTCATGAAAACATCTTTTGTAACAAAGAACTGGAGAGCTAAAGATTCTTATTACTTCATTAACACTTGGCTAAAACATCTGCATATGTCAGCTTAGTTGGATTTGAAGCACCACTGTCCTTCCCTAATTCATTATAGACAAAAGTGTAGTGTATATGAGCATTCTGTGCCTTACAGTTTATACTACCCTCCACTTTGTTTGAGTCAGTAAGAACATAGTTGGAAATCTCAGACTCAACACAAACTTGGCAACCCAAAATTTTGACTTGGACTCAAGACTACAAAACTTGGCAAACCAAAAAATAACATAATTACACAAAAAAAAAAATAGAAACTAATGCATTGAGAGAAAACATAAGTCTATTTTGACCATTAATTTGTCATAATTCAAAAATCACATATGTCGTGTGACCTGGAAACCAATAAATTATGCCTTCATTTCAGGAACTGGCAAGTTTTCTATAGGACTTGATGAGTAACTGGCAAAGACTCAGCACAGATTTCGTTTTGGACTTGCAAGTCATGCCGAGCTTGGGTTATTCCATGCAAGTTTTCTAATATGGATGAGAAAATTGACAATTTATGACATATTAGGAAATGCAAAAAATTACATAATATATCAATCACCCTCAATTCTCAAAAACAAATTGGGTGTCAAGAAAAATCCCTAAAAAAAATATACAAGTATGCAAAGAAAGAAAAGCAGAATAAGCATATACCCTGATAATAACATATTAGGAAATAAAAAGAATTATACAGTATATCAATCACCCTCATTTCTCGAAAACAAATTGGGTGTCAAGCAAAATCCCTAAGAAAATATACAAGGATGCACAGAAAGAAGGGCAGAAAAAGTATATACTATATAACCTGTTAGCTTTTAAAATAAATGAGCATTCCAACAAGATATCCTCCACTCAAGTGAAAGAATTAAACAAGAACATTACCTTAAATCAAAAAAGAGGCACGATGAAATAATTTGACAACTTATTCCTCCACAAAAGTGCAATATTCCTTTTTATATCAACCATAGAAGCATGAAATCCAGAAAAACTGCAATTATGTGTTGAATAAATATCGACCAAGGTACATCTGATGAAAGTGTTGAAAACAAAAGCAACTACAATAGGAAAATCACAAGTTGCAAGGTGGCATCACAAATGATTCACTCTCCTTGTCTTCCTTTCCGACATCTATAAGGGCCTGGCATTGACCACCATATAGACTGTTTGAAATATGAGAAAGATACAGAATGAATTTTGTACTTGACTCACAACAACACTTGATAAAGTCATAATACACTTTTCAATTTGCAGCTGTATACAACTCTCAAAGAATCTCAATTTAATCAAGTACCACCAAAGTAAATTTTTCCAGTAAAGCCACAGCTAGAGAATCAATAACGAAACACCATATAGAAAGAAAGAATCTTATATGCCCTTTTGTAACACACATAAGACCCCCCTTACAAAAATACAAGCTTTAAACTCTCTTTCTACAAACAAAACTAATTTTATAAGTCCTTTTTACAATCCTTATTTCTTTTTTAAAAATGCCATGGAAGTTTTGACAGTGTTCTGAGCTGCTGCACATCAGTATCTTTGTCAACTTGAAAGGTGCAATTGTAGTCCTTGGAGATAAATTTTCCAAACTACAGTTATAAGAATTCCATATTTTCTTTAGTTTTTCTTTTCTCTTTTTGTAACTGGAAAAAAAGACTTCCATAAAGAGTTTGATACCTGACTATGAATCTCAAGGATCCTTCCCAAACTTTGGACTGATCAATAGACATATCTTTTATTCTTTTCTCCATCATGCACTTGTAGCATCTGAGTTCATGCTTGTCATAATCCATGCATGCTAAATGACTGTCTACATCATCTAGCTTGATCATTTTTTAAAACAACTTGACTGATTCTTCATATTAGAAATGCTTGACTTGGTTTGACTTACAAAATTGATCAAGGATCTCACAGCTTTCTTCAAGGCACTTCCACTAATGTCTGGTGTCCCATAAACTGCACCCTATGCATTCTGTAAACAAGCCTACTTAGATTATTTTACAAATTGTACTTCACACAGGGAAAAGTGTGAAATTTGAAGAGGGATTTAGTGCCCTCCTCCACAATCTGAGATCTTCAGCTGAAAAATTACATTTGCAAACACAGCATTCCAAACAAAGATACAAGGCATCTATCTACAATGAAATTTGGTTCACACCAAGACAAATCATCAAATTAATGCTATAAACAGAAAGTTGAAGTCAGAAATTTCACAACCCTAATCAAATTTAAGAAATTACAAAATGCTATTGTAGAGGATTAAATAAGATCATTTTTGGGCTAAAAGTTAAATAAGTTGTTTTACAGTACCCTGCATTCATTAATTGAAGAGATCCTAGAAAATTTGCACAATGCACATATGGTTGTTCCATATTTATATGTAAACAAATCTTTCAACACAAAAAGTTATAAATTGGGGTCATGGGGGTCACTTGGTAAAAATGTTCTAAACATGTGCCACCATGGACTTCCAAATAGTCTCCTTTGTTATTTGAATTTTCCACCACATCCTCTTATTTTGTGTAGCCCTTTTCACAAATACACCAAATTTTACTTATATGTCAGTTCAAAAGTTGTAAATAAAAATTACCCCATGTATATTATGTTAATAGCATTAATATTTATAGAAAAAGTAAAATATCTCTCAAAGGAAGAGAAGAAGAAAAACCACTGAGTGGAGAATAAAGCAAGGAGTGAAACGTTACATCTAAGGAGAACCAACAACTAAAGATGGTCAAAGTTAAAGGCTACCATAGCAACAGCTATGAGTAATGGTATCAAGATCATAGCCATATAGATTGCTACAAGAGAACCAAGCATCAAAATATTGGATAAGAAAAAGAGTTCGTCACAAGTATTCACAAAGTGAGGGAAGCATATCTTTAAGGTAGGCCATGGGGGTAAACTTGTTGTCTCTTCCTATAAGGACACCTCAATTCTCCCATAATCCTAGAATTATATTCATGGTGCATCCAAGGTCCCTCCTGTAGTCACTCTATCTTAATGTGAAGTGCAAAACATGTCTTGTGTTATCCAGTATGTGATCGACTCCCATGACACTTGTAATGTCCCTTTTTAGAATTTCAATCAAGTATGCAACTTTTTTTGTTTTCAACACATGCAACATAGAGCATAAACAAATATTGAATACCAACAACATGAAACCAAATAATGAAACCCTCTATCTAACTTTTCTATTTATTATATCAGCTGAAAAAATTGCAACAGATTGATAGAATGAACTAGCAAGCAAATTTTCTGAATTAAGAATAATAAATGCCCACTCCCAGGCTGTTGTTTTGCTTTACAGACTGCAGATCTGGCTGCTGGAACAAAATCAGACTTTGTCAAATTGTATGGCCACTAAAACGATGAATTTTTTTACTATATTTAATGCTAACCTTGATGTTATGGCTGTTGGCAGGCTGGTACGATGGCAACAGCAGGCTAGCGGGTGGTGTGAAGGCTGGTCACAATGCCAGAATGGGGCAATCAGGGTTTAATTTGGTATGACAGCCTCCTACAATAGACAGCAATCCTCAGCAATAGCAAACAGCAATGTTATCAGCAATAAATGCCCCTAATTTTGGCAATTATTCCCTTCAATTAGATTTGAAACTTCTCAGCGATCTCCAACATAAATAAAATCCTCAAAAATGCTCCTTTGTCATGTCATGCCCCACACACGAAAGACAAGAGATTGCAGTCTAAAGACAAGAGATCACAGCCTTTATAAGATTGCACGCAGTAATTAAAGAAGAATAAGACCGCTGCTAGACTAACAAAAAGGTCAAATTAATATTAAACAAAGAAATGACATGGGGCGGCGACTTGTCAAGACATAATTAAAAATAAAAATAAAAAAAGAAAAGGTTTAAGACAGCAGTGGGTTTGAAAGGATGTGTCCTTCACCAAGGGAAGGATGTTAAGAGGTGACTCTTCCCCACCACAAGATATAAAAGGAGGAACATTTCAAATGGAAGAGGCATAAAGTGATGGATGGAAATCCGATCTAGATAAGAAGGCAGTAAGAAATGAGAATTATAAAGCAATGATAATTTGAATTATAAGGCGGTAAGATACAGCAAACTTTATATTTCTGCAGTAGTTGGTATGCCACATATTTGAATCCAATATTTATTAGTTTGTGAATTTAGTAAAGAACATATTTATTTATTTAAATAACTTGCTAATTCATCAAGAATCTTAGCATTAGTAATTATTCATTTGATTTTCATAAAGCAATCATATTAGGAAAGTGGCAAGGAAACATAACAGGGAGATGCAGGAGTACGGGTTCCCTCAATTAAGTAGACCACCCATTGAGTTGGATTGCTTGTGGGCCAAGGGATCGGATTGACTTGGTTGGTTGTTCAACGCTCTTGGACTTAGTTGTGGAGTGTTGTACCCAAACCAATATTTTTGCTTCATTAAGGCATTTTGCTTAAAATGGTATAAATCTTGTAAAATTGTCGTCAAAAGTCAGTTTTGGTCAAACAAAGTATGGGCTTTTTGTGGGTTTAGTGTCTAGAAGATACTGGAAAATTTTGAAAATTTTGAAAATTAGGGATTCCTAACCCCTATTTTTAGGTCAAAAACCCTAAAAATTGAATCTTGTCAGAATTGGCTGAAAATTATTTTGATTGGCGTATTTCACTTCACGATCACAGTGGTCAAGTCGAAATCAAGAAAAAGTCAGTTTAGCTCTAGTGGGTAGTTTTCACTTTTTCAGTTGAAAAGTTAGGACCTCTGAGGACAACAATGGCAGATGGCCAAATACCAAGTGCCGAAATCTAAGCTTAAAACGCTCCAACAAAGATTCTATGGTGAGAAATGTTCAAAATGATGCTTCGCAATGAAGGGGTTTTTCGAAGTGGTGAAAATGATGCTCCAAGGAAGGGGTTTTCCTAAGATGTTTATTGTTATCACGGAATCTAGCAGCGCTCGTTCCACGGATAACCCCCCTACGAAACTTGTCCATTTCCTAGGTTCGTGAAGTTCAAGCACGCAAAATGAGGTGATTTTCAAGCCACCTCGAACTACGTTCCAAAGCCTCAAACAGTCAGTTTGAGCATCCCCCTATGTTCGCCTCGCGAAGACCTTTGAAACGAGCTCCTTCGCGAAGTCTCACTGTCACGAGCCAAAAATTGGCTAAGTGTTGAAAGTGCAAGGGCGCCAAAAATCAGCACCCCTACATGAAAGTGATTTGCCAAAATGTGCAGAAGCGCTGAAAAAGTGCGCTCTTACACATGGTTGCCAGACTTAGCCAATTTTTGGCTCAGGCGTGCTTCTTCTTGTCTTTTACATTTTTCACTTATCGTGCCACTTTTTAAGCCTAAATTAATTGGGTGACTTGAGTTAGGTTTTTGTGTTTCCCATTCACTTAAAAGTGATTTTATTGTTTCATTTTCATTGTTTGTGATCTTCAACTTCTTTCCTCTTTGCTGGGTGCACATCTAACTCCTCCAAAAACGCGTTTTTTGTAGGAACTCCATCTTGGTCGAGCTAGATTTCGGGTACCTCTTTTCAAGTATGGTTTCTTCTTATCCGTCCCTTCCTTTCATGAATGCTTTTATTCTTGTCAATACGTCTTTTGCATTTTTATGTTGAATCAAAAACGCGTTTTTGTTCTTCTTTGAAATGTTTCTTTTCCCTGCCTCTTGTTTTCGTTTTATTCTCACCAATGGAATGACTTGCTCTTTTGTTCTACCTTTCAAAGTAAAACACGTTTCTCTCTCTTTCAAGCACGTTTTTCTTTATCACCCATTGGCGTTTTTACTTTGCATCCTTCTCTTGTGTCGATTTTTCTTGTTCACCAAGGGGTTTTGGTTTGTGCATTCCTCCCTTCTATCTCTATCTTCTTCTCTTTCCCTGAGAGAATTTCATGCGCACGGGTTAACATCATGAGAAACTCGTTTTTACTACTGAGTTCTACTCCTAAACTATGGCGCACTTTTCATTCAACCTTGCATCACGTCAATCTCCATGCCACAAAATGCAGTAGCGCTGAAATTTTGCGCCATAACACCAAGTTTATGTTTCAAATGCAGTTGCGCTAAAAACTAGCGCTATTACACCTAAAGACATGAAAATTTTATCTAACACTGTGAAGTGTAGGAGCGTTGTTTTTCAGCGCCCCTGCACCAAAGTCAGTTTCTTCAAAATGCAAGGGCGCTGATTTTCAGTGCCCTTACACTTTTCACAAATTTTCCCTGAAACACTTCAAACTTGCCAAGTTTTGTCCCGAACCTCGCTCCTTCCACTTTGTGCATTGTTTTGCATGCCTTGTCATCCGCTCCACGCTTGCTCATCATCGTTGCTCATCCCACGCATTCCCATGTTGTTTAACGACTAATGTTTGTTCTGACTCCACATCGTGCAGTCTCTTTTCAAGATCCTCAAAGTTGATTGATCAAAGATTCAGTTGCTCTCAGATGACTGCTAGAAAACCTCTGTCTTCTTCAAAAGCAAAAGGCAAAATGAAATATAAATATCAAGGTGTCTATCCGCCAACTATAGTGGTCTCCAAGGTGGAAGAAATAAAAGACAGAGGTTGGCCATCAAGACTTGGTTGATTTTGCAAAGCAAACTGAGAAGAAGCCTCTTCCTGATCCGATGAGAGCAATTGTACACAGTAACCTGCATTTGGTAGCTATGTTCCCTACTGCTGCACACAATACAGAATTTGTCCTTCAAGTGGCATCTCACTACATCAGGGAAAGCAGAAGTGTGATTGATTCTTCTGGGCACGAGATTTTAAGACTCGACCCTGACTTCTTTGATATTGTGTTTAAAGTTCCTCAAATGCAGAAGTACATTGACATCTCTATACAAAAAGCACAAGAAGTCTTTGACGCTAATCCCAACAAGGCTAAAAACCTAATAAATACCCAATGGTTGAAGAAGCCTAGACAATTTGTTTCTAGATGGCCAAAGGGACTCCTGCGAAGTGATTTCAAAGATGATGTCAAAGATATGATCACATTTTTAAGCAGAGTAAAAGGCTTGCCTGAATCATCCACTTTTTATGATTGGATGTATGAATACATCAGGATTATAAGAAGACAAAAAGTGCACATTGACTGGGGCAAGCAGATCAGTGATGAAATACATGAGCAACTAATCAATGCACCTTCTACATTAAAATTCTATATGACTTCTTACCTGGTGTATGCAGCAGCTGTAATGAGGCAATTTCCAGGTCTATCCACAAAAGGGAATCGGATGCTGGTACCTATGTATAAATTCTTCTATCAACTGGAATTGAAGGAAAGCTTCCATCATTTCAGGCGGGTTATTGATGCTTTCTTCACACCTTCGCTTTTCAATTTTGATCCAGCTCTCGAGAGGAGAAGGGTATTTGATGAAGCCTATAAGGCGGTAAGTAAAGTTGGATGCTTATTTCTGCAATTCCCAACATTTACTTATTTGAGAGTAGGGTGCTGCACTGGCTGCCCTTACATGCTGCCGCGATATCCTTCGGACAAGTGGGTACTCATGGAGATGTGCAGACAGCTGATTTCAGTGCATAAAGAACGAAGAAGTAATCACAAGTGTGGATTCAAGTTCCCACTGACAATCGGCAGATATACTATCCCAACTGTACAAAAAGCCAAATCTGTTTATGCTGAGATGCAAATCATGACAATCAAGACCTACAGGTATAGGTTTGATTTTGATTACCGAGATGTCAGAAGGCAATTGCAAAAGGGTCATCATCACAAGTATCGTTTTGAAGACATTTGAGCTGATTGCAGAGATGAAGAAGCCATTCGTAAAATGGATTATTGCAGGTGACCGTGCAGCAGATCAGAGACCTTGATATTGCTGACCTACCAGAGGATTTTACAGATCCTGGCAATATCATGAATGCTGTCTATGATGAACAAGAGGTTTCTAAAAGGCCGTTGCCTACAATTCAATGGTCTAGGAAAGAAAGTACTAGCATGAGAGAGAGATTGGCACCAATCCTATCCAATACTGCAGAATGGTTACATAAGCATGGTTTTGAAATGAAAAGTTTCAGAACAGATTCGGAAGGAGAAGAATCGGAAGCAAAAGCTCGCCGACAGCAAGAACTCCGCATGAAAAATAAATTAGTGGTTGTTCCCACTTCTTCACGAAGAGGTCCCAGGATCAAGTTTACTGTTGGCAAGAAAGATACCCAGTCCGTCCCAGAAGGAGAGACCACGGAATCTGATCCATCTCGCTCTAAAGGTAAAAAGGTTGTTCCAGAGGAGATAGATTCCGATGAAGAAGGTACTTCCAGTGACCAATCCACTGAAGATGAAGACTCAGTAGAAGCAAACTCCGATGCAGAAGAAGTTTTTGAAAGTGGGCAAGAGTCTGAAGAAGATTCTGAAGAAGAATCTGAAGGTGATTCTAAAGGTGAACCAGAATCGGAGAGACAAGAGGGTGATCAACAGGAACCCAGGCATGATCAAGAAAGAACTATGTCTCCACCTGAGAATGTAGTTGAGGAAATTCCTAGAACGTCATCGCCCGTGATTTCCAGTGTTCCTCATACCCCTCCAAATTCAAGTACTCCTCCACCTCCTATTCCCTCATCACCCATTCCTACCACATGCATTTCTGCAGTAGAGATATCCACTATTCCTGCAGCATCAACCCCGCTTGATACTCCCTCGGTGACAAGCATTCATACAGTTGATATACTGTCAAGTCCTCCATCATCCATTCCTAGCTTGTCTTCACCGACCTATGATATCACTTCTGAAAATGAATTCAATCGTTTCATGAATGAGTCAATGCGTGATCAGCTCAGTGTGCATTCTACAGGAGCAATGATGACAAACACTTCTATTGTCACAATACCCATGGTAAACTTCAGAGGTGACAATGTAATGTCCCCTTCCAGTTGACATCTCTCAGTGCTTAAGATTAGCCTATTATGTGACCCTTGTAGGCTGATGGGATGGATAGAGGGTCTTGTTGGAGCTTGGCTTGGCTTCAGTTGTCAGAATCTACCAGTTTGGCTTTCGTTCGGGGTCGTTTGGACATCATTTGCTTGACTTGCTATTTTTAGTAAGTGGAGACACTCAACAAAGCACCCCTACTATTTTTAGCAGTATGGTCTGGTCGTATGCAAATTCAATCACTTATCCTCCGGCTTCAGACGGTTCGTTAATCAGACTTATTTTGAGGAAGATATTAATATTTATCTATCAAAATAAATATTAATTATTTTGAAGCTTATATTATAAAGTTATAATATTATTTAATATTATAACTTAAGTGATTATTTTAAGGGGTCGACCATCATTAAGAAGGGGACCATTTTTAATTAATCATTTTAATTAAAAAGAGGCGTCCAACTATGGAATTATTAAAAGAAGAATTTGAACTTTATTTAAATGATGCTTTTTTGAGAAAAGTCGACCTTCTTATGAATATAAGGATTTTCATTGTGAAAAACATCATTATGTTATGAAAATCGACTTTGAACAATTCTTCCTTCAGAGAACGGAGCCAAGGGTTTCAGTTATCTATTTTGCATTGGAGAACGAGCCATCTTCAGTGTTGCAGTTCAAAGGCTGTGAAATATCAGCTGATTTATTGCTTATCAGAGAGGTAGCTTCATTCAGAGGTTATCATAGAGCTTATTCAGAGATTATATCTTCAGGATTTGAATCCGGAAATCATCAGACAGAGAGTTATTCTGGGGCGGCTAGTTTTTGCTTCACATCTGGCATCTACCAAGGCCGTATGGATTTCTTTTTGGGCTGCTGCTGAGCCGTACCTTTTGCTGTTGGGCCGTACCTTCAAGTACAGGCCGTACTTTTCAGTCTTGGGCAAATCGCCTTATTCTTTTGCTTTCTGACTTCACCTTTTTGGGCGCCTACATCTCTGGATCCTTTTGCAAGCATCTAGCAGAGGGAGAAGTTATTATTTATGATGGTCGTACAAATCTACTTCATTCTGGAGCGCCTGTAATCAGCAAATCAAGTTTTTAATTAATGTGATCAGCTTTGCCTTTTAATTTGCATGTTAGGGTTTGAATTTTGTAAACACCGTGAAAGTGTAATAAAACTATTGGCTATCAATTTGCAGATTCAATTTTGTCAGTTTTCAGCTTATAGAATTTATTTTAGATTTTTGAAGCAATTTCTTTCAAAATCGCATTTCTTCTGTTATTGCAAAAAAACACAAAAAAATCAAAACACTCAAAAAACAAGCAAAAACAAACAGTTTCAGAAACAGTGAGAACAAGGGTTTCTACAGTGGTATCAGAGCGGTTTCCTGCCAGCCTCAGGGTTTGGGATTCTTATGCAGCCACAAGAGGTTGGGCCTCACAGATATTATACTCGCAGGAGAGCTTTGATTGACAGGGAACAGGGATTGAACAGGCAGCCGGGTGCCATGGCTGACAGAACAGAGATTCCTCGAAACCCTAGGGATAATGATGATGCAGAGGTCCTACACACTCTTAGAGATTTACGGACAGGTCAACAGTAGGTAACTGATGTGCTATAGCAGTTGACAGTGGCGATACAGAGGATAGGTACGCCGAGGAGACCATCACCTCGTCGTGACGAGAACAGGAGTGATGCAGGTTCACGGAGAGCACCTAGGACTGTTTCACGGACAGCAGACAGGCCCACCCGGCCTACTTTTGTGAGACAGGAGCCCGATGAGGCTATTACAGATGAGGAGCCTGAGGGAATGTTCGTTGATACTCTTATGGCAGGGAACGATGAGTGGGAGTTACTGACACCAGAGGTCAGAGAGAGGATTACCTTTGATAGATTTATCACACAGAGGAGAGAACATCACAAGAATCGACAGGATTACAAGCCTAGATATAACAATAATGATCTGAAGCATGCCACAAACAGACTCACTCTAGCTATGTTTGACGGTAGTGGCAAGGTCACAGCCCAGGCCTGGATCAGTGAGCTTGATACCTTTCTCACATTGCGTCCCATGGCTGAGGAGGATGCTATTAGGTATGCTACATTGCATCTTGAGGGAGCAGCTTATGACTGGTGGCATCACGGGATGGTGACCCTTCAGCATGATCGTATCACCACATACCAGGAGTTCGTAGACAGGTTGGTGGAACGATTCGACAAGAAGGATCCTGAATCGTATTTCAGAGATTTGGCCCAGTTGCGACAGGTTGGGAGTTTGGAGTCCTACATAGGAGACTTCTAGCGATTGTCAGTAATGGTTCCCAATATATCAGAGAGGCGGCTAGTTGTGCTTTTCATGGAGGGATTGTTGGAACCATTGAGAGGTTGGATCAAAGCATTTGATCCTTCTTCGTTACAGGAAGCTATGAAGAAGGTGCGCAACATGGAATTTGCAGCACCATCCAGCAAATTCAACTCCAGAAATACTTCTTCATTTAGGGACAATAAGGGATTCAATAAAAACAAGGAGAAATCTGATTTTAAGAGTGACTCAAAGGGAAAATCAGCAGCACCCTTGGATCGTGAGACTCTTAATGATTTGCGCAGGAAGAAGCTTTGCTTCTACTGCAAGGGTCCCTACGACGCTAACCATGATTGTCCTTTGCGGCCTAAGGGCAAGGCCAATAGAGTCATGTGGGCCTATTATGAGGATTCGGAATCTGAGAATTCCAAACAGCAGGAGAGTTTCGAGGAGTCAGAATCAGAGGCTTCAGAGCCTAAGGCAGAGGCAGAGTCAGAGCTCCAAATCCAGGAGGCACGGTTGTCTAGCATTCAGCAGGAGGGATCTTTTAGACTTCGTGGAGTTTTAGCGGGTCAAAAGGCTATCACCCTTCTAGATACTGGAGCCACTCACAATTTTATTGATGCTAGATTTGTGGAGAAGCGTGGACTCATAACCGAGGGGTTTGAGGGCATTCGGGTTAAGGTGGCTGATGGTTACACTCTCAGATGTGACCGTATGATTAAGGATCTTCCCTTGCGCTTGAATAATTATGAATTCAAGGCTGATTATTACGTAGTGAATATGGGAGACATTGATTTAGTTTTGGGCATAAAGTGGCTTCATTCTCTTGAGGAAGTCACACTTCGTCTCAAAGACATGGAGATTCGGTTTGATGTGGACGGGAAGACTCATATCCTGAAGGCCATTCGGGACAGTAACGTCAGGACTATTTCTTTCCGACGGATGGAGAGACTTATGCAACATGACATGGTTGAGTGGGCTGCCGAGTGCACTTTGACACCTATACAGGAGGGACAGCATAAGGTCGAGTATCATCCTGACATTCAGCAGTTGAGAGTTAAGCATGAGAAGCTTTTCAGTGACATTCCACCAGGGAGACCTCCAGACAGGGGTATTGAGCACATCATAGAGCTTGAGGAGGGCGCTAAGCCTGTCATGATTACTCCTTACAGGCATCCCAAGCGGCTTAAGGATGAGATAGAGAAGACTATCAAGGAGCTGCTTGCTATGGGTCACATTCGACCAAGTAAATCACCATTTGCTTCTTCAGTTGTCCTAGTGAAGAAGAAAGATGGTACACTTCGTATGTGCATCGATTACAGAGTCCTGAATAAGAGGACCATCAAAAACAGGTACCCCATACCTCGTATAGATGAGCTTATTGACGAGCTCCATGGTGCCTATTATTTCACGAAGATAGACTTGAGATCGGGATATCACCAGATTAGAATCCGTGAGCAGGATGTTGAGAAGACTGCATTTCGTTGTCATTTTGGACACTTCGAGTTTGTGGTGATGCCATTTGGGCTAACCAACGCTCCAGCGACATTCCATTCCACCATGAATAGGGTCTTCCACTCACATCTGAGGAGATATGTACTTGTCTTCTTCGATGATATTCTGATTTACAGCAGGACTTGGCAGGAGCATTTGGCTTATCTGGATACAGTACTCAGCATTTTGGAGAGGGAGTCCTTGTACGCCAAGGAGTCCAAGTGTGATTTAGGGATGACTGAGTTGTTATACTTAGGCCATATCATCAGTGCAGAGGGAATGCGGATGGATCCTGAGAAGATCCGTGCTATTGTAGATTGGCCTACTCCAGCGAACCTTACACAGTTGCGAGGATTCCTTGGGTTATGCGGTTTCTATCGCAGATTTGTGAATGGTTATTCACGCCGTGCAACACCTATGACGGATTTGTTGAAAAAAGGTGCATTTTGTTGGACTCCGGAGGCACAGGAGTGTTTTGTGAGGTTCAAGGAGCTGATGACTACGTGTCCAGTGTTAGCACTGCCAGATTTTACGAAGCCTTTTGAGCTTTAGTGTGATGCTTCTGTTGAGGGCATTGGAGCGGTGCTTATGCAGGACAAGCACCCGATTGTTTATGAAAGCAGAAAACTCAGAGGACCAGAGAGGCTTTACAGTATTTATGATAAGGAGATGCTGGCCATAATGCATGCCTTGGCCAAATTCAGGCAATATCTCGTGGGCAGTAAGTTTTGTATTAAAACTGATCACAATAGCTTGAGGCATTTCCTGGGGCAGCGAGATTTAAATGACCGTCAGCAGAAGTGGGTGAGTAAGTTACAGGCATATCACTTTGATATCACCTACATCAAAGGTACCCAGAATGTTGTGGCTGACGCTCTCTCACGCCGGCCTTATCTGAGTTCTATGGTACATATTGCAGAGGACTGGAGGCATTTGATTGTGGCAGAGTATGCCAAGGATACTTGGGCATCTGGAATTGTTGAGGGATCGATGGTGGACACCAGGTACACACTTGTGAATGACTTGATCATTTACAAGAACAGGATTTTCTTGATCCCAGGATCTGAGATGAAGAACACCATTATGCGAGCCTTTCATGATGTACCCACAGCAGGGCATCCCGGGTACTTCAAAACATACAGACAGGTTCGAGAAAGGTTTACATGGAAGGGTCTTAAGGCAGATGTTCTTCAGTATGTGCGTGAGTGCCCTGTTTGTCAGCAGAACAAGCAGGAGAACACGTATCCGGCAGGATTATGCAGCCACTTCCGATTCCTGATAGGAAGTGGGAATGCCTGTCGATGGATTTTATTACGAGCTTGCCTAAAGCCCAGGGACGTGATTGCATATATGTAGTTGTGGATCGGCTGACGAAGTATGCCCACTTCTTTCCGATCACCACCAATTACACAGCTACACAGGTAGCAGAGGTCTTCTTCCGTGAGGTTTTCAGATTACATGGGTTGCCTCGGAGCATAGTTAGCGACAGGGATAGTCGGTTCCTGAGTCACTTCTGGCAGGAGGTGTTCAGACTTTGTGGGACCGAGCTTACACCGAGCACCAGTTACCACCCACAGACCGATGGTCAGACGGAAATAGTGAACAAATGAGTGGAAGGCTACCTTAGGAATTACATTGCAGGGCAGCAAAAGGCGTGGGTCAAGTGGATATATTTGTGCGAGTATTGCTACAATACTACTTTTCACATGACCGTTCAGATGTCCCCCTTCATGGCGTTGTACGGTTATGAGGCGCCTAGTTTTCTGGATTTGCTACTGAGTGACAGTAGAGTGTCGAGTGCTGGAGATTTATTGCAGGAGAGTCAGACACTATGAGGGCTCTCAAGGAAAATATTGCTAAAGCATAGAATTAGCAGAAGCAGTACGCAGATCAGAAGAGGACAGAGAGATCTTTTGAGGTGGGAGACATGGTATATCTCATGCTACAGCCCTACCGTCAGTCTACTCTTAGGAAGAGTGGTTCGGAGAAGCTTAAGCCGCGGTATTATGGTCCTTTCAGGATTCTGAGGCGTGTTGGAGAGGTGGCTTATGAGCTAGAGCTCCCGGTGGATAGTAAGGTCCACAATGTTTTTCATGTGTCACGCCTCAAGAAGGCGTTAGGACATCGTGTGGTACCTTCAGCAGTATTACCTCCCTTAGATGATGAGGGAAAGTTGATCTTATTTCCTGAGTCGATCCTGGAATACAGAGAGAGACAGTTGCGCAGGAGGACTATCAGGGAATATTTGGTGAAATGGAGAGATTTACCAATGGAGGATGCTACGTGGGAGAGTGAGGAGATTTTGCAGCATCCGGAGTTGAGATTGCTTGAGGACAAACAATTTCAGGAGGGGTGGACTGTAATGTCCCCTTCCAGTTGACATCTCTCAGTGCTTAAGATTAGCCTATTATGTGACCCTCGTAGGTTGATGGGATGGATAGAGGGTCTTGTTGGAGCTTAGCTTGGCTTCAGTTGTCAGAATCTACTAGTTTGGCTTTCGTTCGGGGTCGTTCGAACATCATTTGCTTGACTTGCTATTTTTAGTAAGTGGAGACACTTAGCAGAGCACCCCTGCTATTTTTAACAGTATGGTCTGGTCGTATGCAGATTCAATCACTTATCCTCCGACTTCAGACGGTTCGTTAATCGACTTATTTTGAGGAAGATATTAATATTTATCTGTCAAAATAAATATTAATTATTTTGAAGCTTATATTATAAAGTTATAATATTATTTAATATTATAACTTAAGTGATTATTTTAAGGGGTCGACCATCATTAAGAAGGGGACCATTTTTAATTAATCATTTTAATTAAAAAGAGGCGTCCAACTATGGAATTATTAAAAGAAGAATTTGAACTTTATTTAAATGATGCTTTTTTGAGAAAAGTCGACCTTCTTGTGAATATAAGGATTTTCATTGTGAAAAACATCATTATGTTATGAAAATCGACTTTGAACAATTCTTCCTTCAGAGAACGGAGCCAAGGGTTTCAGTTATCTATTTTGCATTGGAGAACGAGCCATCTTCAGTGTTGCAGTTCAAAGGCTGTGAAATATCAGCTGATTTATTGCTTATCAGAGAGGTAGCTTCATTCAGAGGTTATCATAGAGCTTATTCAGAGATTATATCTTCAGGATTTGAATCCGGAAATCATCAGACAGAGAGTTATTCTGGGGCGGCTAGTTTTTGCTTCACATCTGGCATCTACCAAGGCCGTACGGATTTCTTTTTGGGCTGCTGCTGAGCCGTACCTTTTGCTGCTGGGCCGTACCTTCAAGTACAGGCCGTACTTTTCAGTCTTGGGCAAATTGCCTTATTCTTTTGCTTTCTGACTTCACCTTTTTGGGCGCCTACATCTTTGGATCCTTTTGCAAGCATCTGGCGGAGGGAGAAGTTATTAGTTATGATGGCCGTACAAATCTACTTCATTCTGGAGCGCCTGTAATCAGCAAATCAAGTTTTTAATTAATGTGATCAGCTTTTCCTTTTAATTTGCATGTTAGGGTTTGAATTTTGTAAACACCGTGAAAGTGTAATAAAACTATTGGCTATCGATTTGGAGATTCAATTCTGTTAGTTTTCAGCTTATAGAATTTATTTTAGATTTTTGAAGCAATTTCTTTCAAAATCGCATTTCTTCTGTTATTGCAAAAAAAATAAAAATCAAAACACTCAAAAAACAAGCAAAAACAAACAGTTTCAGAAACAGTGAGAACAAGGGTTTCTACAGACAATGACTTCAGAAGTGACAATGACGACTGAGTTGATAGTGAATCCAGAAGTTCACGCCTTCCTTCCCCCTTGGCTGATATCTCAAGTGTCGAAGCAGAAGAATCAAATGATCTCTCCAAAGGAGCTCGACCTCGAAGAGATAGTCCCTCCAAAGGCTAAAGGGAAGAAAAAGGCAAAAGTCTACTCAAGGCTAAACGTTGACAAGACTGGCCACAAGTATGGAAATTGGCATACCACCGCGAGAAGGAGATGTCAATATGGAGGACTACACGGTAACAAGAGTCCAGCTTGGCAAGGTTACCAATGAAAGTGCAAAAGCAGATGCACAAATGACATTGGATATCTTGGCTGGAAGACTGGATAAAATGGAGCAAGCTCGCAATATGTACAAACAGAGGGCAGGACATTATGCCACTGTTGTAAAGAGACTTGCAGGATCTCCAACTAATGCACAACCGCTGACAGTGGTAAGTATTGAGGACCCAGCTGTCAAGAAAGCTGAGAAGTTCGCCTCCAAAGGCAAGGTGTTGTATGATTTCGTTGAGAAGATCATAGAACACGGATCTCAAATCATAATTGTTGTGGACGAGAAAACTACTTTGTTGGCCAAGCTCACCACAGAGCTTGATAAAGAAAAAAGTGTACTTTCCCAGGAGCGCAGAGATATGGAAAAGTGCCTGTTGTCATGGTCACAGATGAAGCAGGTAAAGCTCAGTAAATTGGTGGAAGCCGGGGTAATTCCCAACAAAGAAAAGTTCATTGAGGTAAGAGAATTCTTGAAACATCGAATTCAAGTAATTCAATCTCTTACGGAAGATCTCCACCAAGTGCAGGAAGATGTCGAAGGGCATCGTGTTATTCTTGAAAAAAGTATCAAGGAGTTACCAGGACAACTTCTTGAGGAAAATCGTATCTTCCTGCCAGCCATAGAAATATCCTAGATCTTCAAGGAAGCCATCATGAAGATGATTGACAACGCAAACTTTTCAAAAGCCTCTCTGAACGTCATTTGTGATACAAGGCTCACATTGGATAACCTGAAAACGCATCTTGACAGGTGCAAGAAGGTTCACTCATCTACCATGAGATCGATCACGAGAATTCACACCATTGTGGATTACACCGTTGGTCCGGATGAGAAGTTCGTGCAAGAGACCAGGAAGAAATACGAAGACTTCCACGCCCAAAGCAAGGAAACATGAAGGTTCCTGATCTCCAGTGTTAGACATTTTCGATGCATCCTTTTATGCATCTTGTAAGTATTTCCTGACATCTTATATGTCTTTTTGTAAATTGTAATTGCACCAAGTTCGAAGATGTAATCTTTTGAAAACAAATTACACTTTGACTTTGGTCAAAGTTAGGTGAGATCTCCTTAAATCGCTCACCCAACTTTCCTTGATTTCCTCAAATTAGATTCCTAATTTTGCTCATCCCTCTTTCTATATAATGTGAGGGATTTCCTTTGTATTGTTCATCCTTTAGTATTTTACAACGAAGTGCTGCCCTTTTTGAAGCAGAATTGTGAAACTTTGTGTTCATACTTTGTGAATGAAATCTGATCAATAAAGAAGATTGCAAACCAGACTTTGTGTTGGATTCGATAGTCTTGTGAATTGATCTCATTTGGTGGTGATTAGCTTATGGAATCTGAAGGACTCTAAGTAATTCATGTAAACTTTGTGTTGCATCCTTTATTTAGATTTACATTTTGTGTTTTGATTATCTTTGGATACTATTGTTGAATGATCTACAAGACTTTGTGCTTGTAATTATTCATGCTCTTTGGATACTTTGGTTGGATAATCTACAAGACTTTGCGCTTGTAATTGTTCATGATGTTCGAGGAATTGCTGCATCTAAGAAGACTTTGTGCTTCTAATGCGACAAACGACACACCTATCACAAATTCACCATTGATAAAGCTACGGAACGACTTTGTGCCTTCGTGAGCTTTCCCTTTTATTTTACTATTTTATTGTTAATCACTTATGGTACCTCTACGCTTTGCTTTGACAAGATAGAGGTATTGGCATTACTGCTCGTTGTTAGTTTAGAGTTATTGTGAATTGAGAACTTTCAACAGTGAAGCATTGTAAACATCTTCTCTGAAAAAAGAGAGAAGGATGAATGTGACACACCCCCCCCCCCCCACTTCGTAAGTATTGTGTACATTTTGTAATTACTTTGTTTGTTTTACTATCGCTTTTGTCAGCAGTAAGAAGGGCACCTCCCCTTTCTGAGAGGAGAGATTTACATCTCACATAGCTGTGGCTAAAGTCCTAGTTGTGTAATCTATAGAAAAGCTGATTACATAATTTTCACCCAACATTTATCTCAAACCTGATCAGGCTTCGCAACGAGTTCGTCAGTGGATGAATCAGAGTTACCAAACGGCCGAAATCAGGAGTCAAACAAAAGGTTAAAGTCAAGGTCAAATTGTGAGTTCAGAGCAAAAAGAGCCCCTGGAGGCTAGGGGTGCCTAGGGTTTTGAGCACTCAAATGCAGTTGTTAGGGTTTGCTCAAATGCTCATCCTGTGTGAAATTCTTCAAGCTTTCAATTGCATATCTCAACCAGGTCGGAAGACTTGTCAGTAGTCGGCAGCCGGAGATTGAATGAAGATTCAGCAAGTTGCAAAAATGGCCAGGTCTGGAAATAAAAGAGCCCCTGGAGCCCAGGGGATCCCAAGATTTTGACTTGCCAGATGATGCTTTTTGGGATTATGCTTTCTAGAAGATCATGTCCAGAATTGTGCCAGCTCCGTAGTGGACTTGTCAACCAGCTTGGAAGTTTTGTCAAGTGTCGGGAAATCCAGTCTGAAGGATGATGAAAATCGAGTGTGAAATGATGAAAATGCATGAAAATTTGACTGTTTGGTGAGAAAAAGCACCCCTGGAGGCCAGGGGCGCCCAAAATTTTGAAGGCTCAAAAGTCAAAATTAGGGTTTGCAACCTCAAGGAGCTCCTTTTCAGTTTTGATCCTGCTCTTCAATGAAATTGTCAGCCAGTCTACTGGATACATCAATCAATCAGAATCAATGATCAAACATAGCCTCCGGTGATGTTTGCAAATGGAAATTTTTAAAAAAAATTCTAAGTCTAGAGAGTTGGCGCCCAAGTCAAACTTTGACTTTTGAACTAAAGTGACTAGGCCACCCTATAATGGAGTTGTTGAACTCAACTTAAAATAAGATTAAAACTACAGTTCTACTTCTAAGTCGACCTCAAAATGACTTAAGTTTTACTTGCATGTGGTGAATTTATCTGTGCATGCTGGGTGGAGCCCATTTTAGGGCTTATTTTTCATTCAGTTAACTAAATGGAGGTCCAATAAGATTATTGCATCCTAATTTAGGGATTTGCATGCAAAATTGACACCTTACTTCATGAAATTTATTCATTAAGGAATTTGGGCGTCTATTATTCTCATCACAAGTTGAAGGCAAACACATATTTTCTCGCGCAAGCAAGATCTAAAGGCACTACAGGTGATATTTTTCAGTGTTCTTCGTAGTGCCAAGTCCAGATTGCTCAGAGGATTTATTTTCCAGATTTCATCTTTTGAATGCATGCATTCCAAACTTCATCAAATCGAATTCAAGGCATAGGCGTCATTTTCAGAGGCAGAATATAACTTCTATTTTCTATCTCTAAAATTCTTCTATCCTTGTCGTAGGTTTTCTCTCGCATGTCAAAGTAAATGACATCTTTTTCAGAATCTAATCATCTGGGTTCATTCAACACAGCCTCAACAACAAAACCCATGTTCTAGAATTTTTCGAGAAAATTGCCCCACTGCTTCCATTTTTGAAGCACTATGCTTTTTTTCGAAGATTCTTTTGCATGCAGGCGAAAAAGTCAACTTTTCAAAAAATGAAGAATCTGGGTTTGATCAATACATTGGCACCTACAAAACCCATGTGTCAGTTTTTATCGGAAAAAATTGCCCCCAGTGCTCCTACTGCCCCTGCAGCTTTTGTCAATGCCCCTATTGCCCCTACAGCTTTTGTTACTGAAAAGCTCTTGCATGCCTTAGTAAAGGTCATTTTTTCGAATTTCTAATAATCCGAGTTGACTTAGAATCTCATTCTCTACAAAACCCATATGCCAATTTTTCTCGGGAAAAATTGCCCTCGCTGCCCCTGCTACTTCTATTCCTAAAAGTCTTTGCATGTCAAGCAAAAAAGCATTTTTTCAAATTTCTGACATGGCGGATTTACTTAGAATCATTTTCTCTACAAAACCCACGTCTCATAATTTTTCGTAAAATTTGCCCCTCGACAGGGTATTTTTAGCCTCATCAGGAGCTATTTTAGCTTTTCGGAAGTTGTCAAAATATGGCCATGTTTACAATCAACAGGCGATTTTTTCATAATACAATTCACTCAGACTAAATTCAAGACCAAATCAATCTTAATTCACGATTTCATAGGAAAAGCTGACACCGGTTTGCATCAAGCGCATCTAGAGGGTCAATTCAAACAATTTGATAGGCGTAGTCACTTAAAGTCCACATGGTTTCATACCTCATATAGCTGATTGCCTTCCAAGGCCAGTTTAGAGGGTTGACACCATTGGAATTCTACATGTGCAACGAGTTCATGTGCATTTCTCACAACCAAAGTGTTCGCAGTCAAACTTTGCGCTTTCGTCATGGCACATTCTTCCATTCGTGAAAAGCGTCAAGAGTGTCAGAAGCATAAAGTTGTAGAAGAAACAGAGGCCATCACTTTAGTTGTGGAGCCCCCAGAGTTACCAATCAGTGAACTACCACTTGAAGTGTGCAGATATTTCCATGATTGATCAAGTTGCTAACAAGCAGTGAATTGACAGTTAAGACATGTGATGATCTCAAGATAGTGATGTTATCAACAACCTCGTGGAGGGGTTAATTGCTCGAGATCATGGCCAGTGAGCTACAGATCAGGACGTCCTACCTTTTCAGAATAGACATTAGACACAGGAGTTAACTTGATGCTTCTTTTCAAGTTAACTCATTGTCTCACCTATTGAGCATGTCTATTTTGAACTCACCTATGTATAGTTGGAGTTCTCATTTAGTTTTCAGTTTCAGTTAACTGATGTTAGTTATCAGTTGACTCTCATATCAATAAGGAGTTGCGTGTTGCACAGTCCAATTAGTTTATTTTAGAATCAGTTAACTAAGGTAGTTTTTCCAGTTAAATATTAAGTTGCATACATTTAGACTTAAGAATAAATCTTGCATGCTTGCAAAACTAAGTGTAAACTCAAGGAGATTTTAGGGTTCCCTACTCCTTGAAGTTCTATAAATAAGAGCACCCTTGCTCATTTGTACTTTAACTTCTGCTGCAATAATAAATTATTGAGTCGCATTGCCATACAATATTGTTATTTTGTATCTGTTCACTTAGTTAATTATAATGTTGGTTTGATCATTCATTATGTGTGTGTCTCGTTATGCAATTTGTTGTCCCAGTTTTATTCTTGTTCTGATTAATGAGCTTGTTTCATATCTACACCTCGGATAGAAGTCCCTCCTCCTTGGGAATTTAGAAATAAAGTTTATCGTGTGATGTTATTAATAATCTTTGTTTCATATCTACACCTCGGATAGGAGTCCCTCCTCCTTGGGAATTTAGAAGTAGAGATTGTCATTTAAGTGTTGTTTCCAGTAAATTACTTTCAGCCTACACTTCAGATAGGTGTCCTGCCTCCTTAGGAACTGTCATGTCCCCTTCTCAGTGACATCTCTCGGAGCATAGGATTGGCCTATCATACGACCCTCGTAGGCTGATAGACTAGATAGAGGGTCACTTTGGAGCTTGGCTCAGCTTCAGTTGGCAGAGTTTGATCAGTAGGCTTTCGTTTGGGCTCGATCGGAGACTTCTTGCAGAAGTTGCTATTTTTAGCAGTTCCTGGCAGTCAGCGTGGGACCCCTGCTATTTTTAGCAGTATGGCTTTGGCAGTGTTCAGAATCACTTCAGTGTTCGTCAGTTTCAGACGGATCAGTCATCGGATGAATAACGAGTGAGATATTAATATTTAATTGTATTAATTAAATATTAATTATTTAATGATTATAATATAAAGTTATAATATTAAATTATAACTTAAGTGATTCTATTTGAGGGGGTCGCCATCATCAGAAGGGGCCAAATTGAGAATTATACTTTATTATAAAATTTGGCTGGGACTATTGAAATATTAAAAAGGATTAAAAGTGCGAATTTTAATGAACCCTATTATTGAGGAAATCGCACTTTTGAGGTTATTAAGCTGTTGCATTGGGAATTGTGCCATTATGTGATTATTGAGAATTAAAACTGATCAACTTTGATCTGAGCAAGAGACTTTAGGGTTTCAAGTTTGAATTCCTTGGGGAACGAGCCATCTCCACTGGAAGCAGTTCAGAGGGTGTGAAATAACACCTGATCTATTGCAGCTGAGAGATTTCTTCATTCAGGAGGAATCACAGAACATCAGAGATATTTATATTCAGGGTTTTTTGAGGAGTTTGCATCCAGAAGACTCTCATTCATCTAGGCGCACTTATTCTGGAGATTTGGAGAGCTGTAAAGAAGTCGTACATTCATTAATTGTTGTTTCTGCCTTAGCCGTACCTGTACCAGGCCGTACCTTGCTGTATTCTGGCCGTACCATCAAAAAGGAAGCCGTCCTTTGTTCTAGAGAAAACGCCTTGCCTTAAGATCATTTTTTATCATTTCTGGAGGCGCCTAATATTGGAGATCTTATCTGGAGCACCAGACGGAAGGAGAAAGCAATTTATCATCTCAGCCCTACCAGCTACAGCAGTCCATTTATTGCAGCCAGATTGCCAGGTTCTTAATAAAATTTCATTATTTCTTGCTTGCATGCAATTGGGTATTTTTGTAATCATTTCAGAAGATCAAAATAAATATACTGGCACCCATATTCCATCATTTCCAGAGTCATTTAATTTTATTGAATTTATTTTCAATTACTTGCAAAAATCGCAAATTTCTTGTATTGCTCTAAAACTCAAAAACAAGCAAAAAACCAAAATCCTTCAAAAAAATCAGAAAAACGATCAGATTCGGAGAATAGGGGAAACTAGGGTTTCTACAGTGGTATTAGAGCTAAATCCTGCCATCCTGAGGGTTTAGCCATCTTATGCAGCCAGAAGAGTTTGAACCATACAGGTATTACACACGCAGACGTGCCTTGATTGACAGGCAACGGAGTTTGAGCAGGCAGCCGGGAAACATGGCTGACAAGAATAAGAACTGACAGGACAGATAATCTTAGAACAGAGGTTCCTCAAAATAACAGAGATCAGGATGACGCTGAGGTTTTGCTTGCACTCAGAGATCTTCGTGCAGGTCAACGGCGGTCAGATGATGTATTGCAGCAGTTGGCAGTAGCACTCCAAAGATTGGGTACTCCTAGGAAACCGTCACCACATCGTGACGATGAGAGGAGTGAAGCAGGGTCTCGCAGGGCACCTAGGACAGCCTCACGGACAGCAGACAGGCCTACCAGGCCTACATTTGTGAGACAGGAGGCCGAGGAGGTCTTGGCAGGTGAGGAGCAGGATGAGTTGTTCGCGGATACGCTTATGGCAGCGAACGAGGAGTGGGAGTTAGTACCACCTGAGGTCAGAGAACGGATCACTTTTGACCGTTTTATTACACAGAGGCGAGAGCACCACAGAGGTCGACAGGATTGGAGACCTAGATTTCAGAACAATGACCTAAAACATGCAACAAACAGGCTTAACCTAGCGATGTTCGATGGGAGTGGCAAGGTGACAGCCCAAGCATGGATTAGCAAACTAGATACATTCCTCACACTACGCCCGATGGCTGAGAGAGATGCCATTCGTTATGCGACACTACATCTGGAGGGGGTAGCTTACGACTGGTGGCACCACGGGATGGTGACGTTACAGCATGACAGGGTCACTTCATACCAGGAGTTCGTAGATAGATTGGTTGAGCGGTTTGATAGGAAGGATCTAGAATCCTACTTCAGAGACTTAGCTCAGTTGAGGCAGAGTGGCAGTTTGGAATCCTACATTGGTGACTTTCAGAAGTTATCAGTCATGGTTTCGAACATTTCTGAGAGGAGATTGGTAGTACTCTTTATGGAGGGTTTGACAGAGCCACTGAGAGGCTGGATCAAAGCCTTTGATCCTCCTTCATTATAGGAGGCGATGAAGAAAGCACGAAGCATGGAGTTAGCAGCACCGTCTAGTCGATTCAACTCCAGAGGTTTTTCATCATTCAGGGATAATAAGGGCTTTAATAAAAATAGGGACAAATCTGATTTTAACAAAGAAAAATCAGACTTTAGGAACCATTCAAAGGTAAATCAGCAGCTCCACCTTTGGATCGTGGAGGCCCTTAATTTACGCAGAAGAATTGGCTTCACCGCGAAAGGACCCTATGATCGCCAATCACGATTGTCCTCTAAGACCTAAGGGCAAGGCAAATCGAAAGTGATGTGGGCGCATTTCACGCAGGACCTTAATCAGAAAATTCCTAACAGCAGGAGAGTTCCGAGGATTCAGAGTCAGAGGCCCCAGAGCCTAGAGCTGAGACAGGGCCAGAGCTTCAGTTACAGGAGGCACGCTTATCTAGCATATAGCAGGAGGGCTCTTTCAGGATTCGTGGTGTGTTGGCAGGACAGAGGGTCATTACCCTACTTGATACAGGAGCCACACATAATTTCATAGATGCCAGATTTGTTGAGAAACGCGGACTCATTACTGAGGAGTTCGAGGGCATTAGAGTCAAGGTGGCTGATGGGTACGCTTTGAGGTGTGAACGCATGATAAAGGATCTCCCTTTACGCCTGAACAACTATGAGTTCAAGGCTGATTACTATGTGGTTAACATGGGAGACATTGATTTGGTCTTGGGAATGAAGTGGCTTCATTCATTGGAGGAAGTTACTCTTCGTCTCAAGGACATGGAGATCCGTTTTGATGTCGATGGGAAGACTCACGTACTTAAAGCAATTCGGGACAGCGACCTCAAAACAATTTCTTTTCGTCGGATGGAGAGGCTCATGCGTCACGACATGGTAGAGTGGGCTGCCGAGTGTCATTTAGCACCTATACAGGAGGGACAGCAAAAGATAGAATATCATCCGGACATTCAGAAGTTGAGGATTAAGCATGATAAGGTGTTCAGTGATATTCCGCCAGGTAGACCTCCAGACAGGGGCATAGAGCACATTATTGAGCTCGAGGAGGGTGCTAAGCCCGTGATGATAACTCCTTACAGGCATCCTAAGAGGTTAAAGGATGAGATAGAGAAGACAATAAAGGAGTTACTTGCTATGGGACACATTCGACCTAGCAAATCACCGTTCGCTTCTTCAGTTGTATTGGTTAAGAAGAAGGATGGAACGTTACGTATGTGCATTGATTACAGGGTCTTGAATAAGAGGATGATCAAGAACAGATACCCGATACCGAGGATTGACGAGCTTATTGATGAGCTTCATGGGGCATGTTACTTTACTAAAATTGAATTACGGTCGGGGTATCATCAGATTAGAGTCCGTGAGCAGGACGTAGAGAAGACTGCCTTCCGATGTCATTGTGGGCACTTCGAGTTCATAGTGATGCCATTTGGGCTCATTAATGCGCCAGCCACTTTTCAGTCTACGATGAACAGGGTTTTTCATTCATTGCTGAGGAGGTTTGTGCTATCTTCAATGATATTCATATACGCCAGGACATTAAGTGTGAGCACCCGCCTTATTTGAGACAAGTATGAGTATCTTGAGAGGGAATCCAGGCGCCGGGTGAACTGGTGAACACTTAGGGGATGACCGAATTGCTATATCTTGTAGGTCATATTATCGCTGCAGAGGAGTGCGATGGATCCTGAAAAGATCCGCGCCATTGTGGACTGGCCTACACCGGAAAACCTGACACAGTTGAGAGGGTTTCTTGGTTTATGTGGGTTCTACCGCAGATTCGTGAATGGTTATTCACGACATGCAGCCCCGATGACAGATTTATTGAAGAAGGGGGCATTTGTTTGGACTTCTGAGGCACAAGAGTGTTTTATGAAGTTCAAGGAGTTGATGACCACATGCCCTGTTTTAGCACTACCCGATTTTACGAAGCCTTTTGAGCTTCAATGCGATGCATCGTGAGATGGTGCGGTGCTTATGCGTGACAAGCACCGATTGTGTGTATGAGGAGTTTCAGTTCGTATAGGGACCAGAGACCGATAGCATATATGATAAGGAGATGCTCATGGCGATATGTATGCCTTAGCAAAATTTTGACACATCTTGTTGGCAAGAATTTGCATTAAAACCCATCATAATGCTTTGAGACACTTCTTGGGCAGCGAGATCTCAATGATAGACAGCAGAAGTGGGTCAGTAAGTTGCAGGCTTATGACTTTGATATCTCATATATCAAAGGTACACAAAACGTAGTGGCTGATGCACTTTCACGTAGACTGTATTTGAGCACTATGGTTCATATCTCGGAGGATTGGAGGCATATGATAGTGGCAGAGTATGCCAAGGATAGTTGGGCCTCCAGCATTGTTGAGGGATCAGCAGTTGATATCAGGTATACGCTTGTAAATGACTTGATCATTTACAAGAACAGGATATTTTTGATCCCAGCTTCAGAAGTGAAGAACATAATTTTGCGAGCTTTTCATGACGTGCCTACTGCAGGACATCCCGGATACTTCAAAACCTACAGGTAGATACGGGAGAGGTTCACATGGAAAGGACTCAAGGGTGATGTTCTTCAATACATGCGTGAGTGCCCTATTTGTCAGCAGAACAAGCAGGAGAACACGTACCCGGCAGGTTTATTGCAGCCACTTCCGATTCCTGACAGGAAGTGGGAATGCCTGTCGATGGACTTTATTACGGGCTTGCCTAAAGCCCAAGGGCAAGATTGCATATATGTAGTTGTGGATCCGCTAACGAAGTATGCCCACTTCTTTCTCCGGATCACCATCACTTACACGCCTGGCCACACAGCAGGTATTCTTTCAGCGAGGTGTTCTCGACTTCATGGGTTGCCTCGGCATCGTGGAGTGACGTAGGATAGTCGGGTTCCCTCATAACTCGCATGAGGGTATTCGTGACTTTGTGGGACCGAAATTCACCTCGAAGCACTAGTTACCACCTGCAGACTGATGGGCAGACGGAGATTGTGAATAAGTGGGTGGAAGGGTACCTCAGAAATTATATTGCAGGGCAACAGAAGGCATGGGTCAAATGGATACATTTGTGTGAGTATTGTTACAACACGACATTCCATATGACCATTCGGGACAAATACCTTCATGGCATTGTAACGGTATGAGGCCGAAGTTTTGATTTTCTACCGGCATTTACGTGAGTGCCAAGTGCGAGGTTGGTTAAGGAGAGTCAGGATACTATGAGGGCTCTCAAGGAAAACATCGCCAAGGCACAAAATCAGCATAAACAGTATGCGGATTAGAAGAGGACGGAGAGACATTTCGAGGTTGGTGACATGGTTTACCTCATGCTGCAGCCCTACCGTCAGTCCACTCTTAGGAAGAGTGGGTCAGAGAAGCTCAAGCCACGTTATTACAATCCTTTCAGGATCCTGAGGAGAGTTGGCGAGGTGGCTTACAAGCTTGAGCTTCCAGCAGAGAGCAGGGTACACAACGTTTTTCATGTATCACGCCTCAAGAAGGCGTTGGGTCATCGTGTGGTACCGTCTGCAGTTCTACCTCCCTTAGATGATGAGGGAAAGCTGATTTTAGTACCTGAGTCCATCCTGGAGTACAGGGAGAGGCAGTTGCGTAGGAGGACTATCAGGGAATATCTGGTGAAATGGAGAGATTTGCCTGTTGAGGATGCTACGTGGGAGAGTGAGGATATTCTGCAGCATCCGACATTGAGATTGCTTGAGGACAAGCAATTTCAGGAGGGGCGGACTGTCATGTCCCCTTCTCAGTGACATCTCTCGGAGCACAGGATTGGCCTATCATACGACCCTCATAGGCTGATAGACTAGATAGAGGGTCACTTTGGAGCTTGGCTTAGCTTCAGTTGGCAGAGTTTGATCAGTAGGCTTTCGTTTGGGCTCGATCGGAGACTTCTTGCAGAAGTTGCTATTTTTAGCAGTTCCTGGCAGTCAGCGTGGGACCCCTGCTATTTTTAGCAGTATGGCTTTGGTAGTGTTCAGAATCACTTCAGTGTTCGTCAGTTTCAGACGGATCAGTCATCGGATGAATAACGATGGAGATATTAATATTTAATTGTATTAATTAAATATTAATTATTTAATGATTATAATATAAAGTTATAATATTAAATTATAACTTAAGTGATTCTATTTGAGGGGGTCGCCATCATCAGAAGGGGCCAAATTGAGAATTATACTTTATTATAAAATTTGGCTGGGACTATTGAAATATTAAAAAGGATTAAAAGTGCGAATTTTAATGAACCCTATTATTGAGGAAATCGCACTTTTGAGGTTATTAAGCTGTTGCATTGGGAATTGTGCCATTATGTGATTATTGAGAATTAAAACTGATCAACTTTGATCTGAGCAAGAGACTTTAGGGTTTCAAGTTTGAATTCCTTGGGGAACGAGCCATCTCCACTGGAAGCAGTTCAGAGGGTGTGAAATAACACCTGATCTATTGCAGCTGAGAGATTTCTTCATTCAGGAGGAATCACAGAACATCAGAGATATTTATATTCAGGGTTTTCTGAGGAGTTTGCATCCAGAAGACTCTCATTCATCTAGGCGCACTTATTCTGGAGATTTGGAGAGCTGTAAAGAAGCCGTACATTCATTAATTGTTGTTTCTGCCTTAGCCGTACCTGTACCAGGCCGTACCTTGCTGTATTCTGGCCGTACCATCAAAAAGGAAGCCGTCCTTTGTTCTGGAGAAAACGCCTTGCCTTAAGATCATTTTTTATCATTTCTGGAGGCGCCTAATATTGGAGATCTTATCTGGAGCACCAGAAGGAAGGAGAAAGCAATTTATCATCTCAGCCGTACCAGCTACAGCAGTCCATTTATTGCAGCCAGATTGCCAGGTTCTTAATAAAATTTCATTATTTCTTGCTTGCATGCAATTGGGTATTTTTGTAATCATTTCAGAAGATCAAAATAAATATACTGGCACCCATATTCCATCATTTCCAGAGTCATTTAATTTTATTGAATTTATTTTCAATTACTTGCAAAAATCGCAAATTTCTTGTATTGCTCTAAAACTCAAAAACAAGCAAAAAACCAAAATCCTTCAAAAAAATAGAAAAAACGATCAGATCCGGAGAATAGGGGAAACTAGGGTTTCTACAGGAACCCTGAGAACTAACTTACCGTTTGATGTTGTTTCCAATAACCTTCATTTCAGCCTATGCCTCAAATAGGTGTCCCGCGTCCTTGAAAATCCCGACTTAAAGATTATCGTATACCAATTCCCTGCTCCTAATTCCTCTTGCTATGTTTATCTAGAGGAAATAGGATAGTTTTAGCATTAGCTTAGTTGTAGTTAAGATCTGCAGAAACCAGAGAAAAACCTTAGCTGCAATGTATCGGTTTTCTTAACCTTGTGCCTCTTCCAACTGAGTCAAAAAGATAGGATTTAGAATAATTTACTTTTTCACGCATATCAGCAAAAGAGGGAGCTTCCCCTCCTAATTTGAAAAGCAGTTAATACTGTGCATAGCTGTCCATTGCCAATACACACTCCAGAGGTGCGAATTGTAATGCCAACAGTTTTTTGGCACCCACCATGGGGCATGAGGCAAGAAAACTTCAAGAAAAGTTAAATGCTTTTATTTCACGAGAATGACACTCTAGCATCCTATTGCATGATCCATACAGAAGCAATGGATGATAACAACGATAATGTTGGCAATGTTGATAGAAATCAGCGACATCCACCCCCATTACCTTGGGGTAATAACATTGGACCTTTGGCTTTTCAGGTAAATCCTGAGTTACCTAAAGGGCCAAGGAAGCGCTTTCCCCAGTTTCACAGCGATGGAACTCAACACCCAGAGGAACATTTTTCTGCGTTCACAACAGCTTGCGCCATCTTGCACATAGCACATGAAGACATCGCAGTGTGTCTCTTTGTCTAGACTCTTGCGGGAAATGTTGCCAACTGGTTCAACCACCTGGCGCCAGGCAGTATCACAAGCTGGGCAACTATAAGCGAGAAGTTTTTGGTGAGATTCAAGCCCGTTGAAGACAGTCACCTATTATTTTCCCAACTTACAAATTCAAAGATGGAGTACAACGAACACATGAGGGATTTTGTAGCAAGATTTAATCATCTTGATACAAGAATTTCTTCTACACTCGATCATCACCAGAGATTTTGATGAGTTGTTTCATAAATACTCTTCCATCAGAAATAGCCTTCTTCCTCAAGACGGCAAAAGAGACAGAGTTGAAGAGTGCGCAAGAACACGCCATCAAGCTGGAGGATGATATGATTACTTATGGCTTGATGAAAACAGATTTCATCAGATCTCTAATTCAGCAATCATACCAACCAAAACGAGACAATTTTCAGCCACGGTTGCCAACATCTCCATCAACACCAATGATTGAAGGTGCACACCATGCAATATTTTGTTGTTTCCATGACACTGATACACATACCGGGTCTACATGTCCGGAGAATCTAAGAATGAACCAAATCATGGGGTACACTGAAGCTGCTCCCAGTTCTAGTTTTGTACCAACACCAAATTAAAACGTTGTTTCACCA
The DNA here is from genome assembly GCA_007258455.2 of Sequoia sempervirens. Lineage (NCBI taxonomy): Eukaryota > Viridiplantae > Streptophyta > Pinopsida > Cupressales > Cupressaceae > Sequoia > Sequoia sempervirens. Next base: position 75,578 of record VDFB02284986.1, read on the forward strand.
CAAACTGACAACTTCGATGGTGACTCTGCTGCAGGATACTTTGATAAGGAACCCGTCAATGAACAATTAGAAGAAGAATACCATCAGTACGCTCCTGTGGTGAATCATGAAAATGTTTCAACACTTGTGTTCACACGTGCTCAACACTTCAAAGCACAAAAAGAAGAAGAAGAAAGGTGGAAATCAAACGAAAAGGGTAAAGAAGTATGTTCCACTTCTAATCCCAAAACTTCACATGCGAACACTATGCTAGTTGCTCAAGATCCGTCTGCAGCGAATTTTGACATCATAGCTTCCATGATGAAGACCAAGGTACAAATCTCTCAACTGGAATATCTTCAGGACCATCTAGAACAACTAGATCAGATTCTCAAAGCTGTAAAGAAGCAAGTTGTGCTCAAGTCATCTATTCTAGCAAAAGAAAAGCCTGAAACGGGTCCTGGTAATTATGTGACTATATCAAAGATAGAAACTGAAGACCAGAACATTGCTTGTTCTAAAAAGAGACCGACAGATGATACAAAGTTATGGACAATACAGTTCGATGGAGGTTGTTCAAATACAATTTCAAAAGCAGGGGAAATGATCATCTCCCCTCAAGGACAGTTTCACCCATCTGTGCAATTGGAATTCACTAAAGCTGAAAAAGAGGTGCTTTTGTTAGGCTTCAAAAAGGCCGAAGACATGGGAATCAAACTCCTATGTGTTAAAGGTGATGTAGAGCTCATTGATAAGCCGGTCATAGGATATTTTCAGGTCAGAAAAGATCACCTATGGCATTATAGAAATCGAGTTTGGAACTGTTAGTGTTTTATAGCTTCGGGAGCTATTTTCCCTTTGTTTAAGGCAAGTCAGCCTTCTTGTAACAAATCATATTTTAAATCCTTTATCTCCTAAGGGGGCCGACCTAGTGGAAAGGTCACCTATCCTTGTATATAATGAAGGTGATTTCATCTCATTTGCACAACACATTCATTCACTCTCTAATTTGCATCAAGCAAGCAGCAGAAATTCGCACTCTCAGCAGCAGACCATCAGTTTGTAGCAGCAGATTGATTTCAAGGAGAAACATATTCAATTGTATCTTTGCATCTAGGAGAGGTGCTATTATTCATTGTATCAAATTCGGCCTTGTGTTGGGCCTGAGTTGTAAGCAGATTTCTGCTCTTATTTCTTCTATTATATAAGAGATATATTTTGTTGGGTTTTTCTCCCTCGAGAAGGAGGGTTTTCCTAGGGTAAACATCGTGTTCATTGTCTATGTGTTGCATTTTCTGCTTTCTGTTAAATCTGATCCTAAAACTAACATGGTATCAAAGCGGGTTCAGGGGGGAAATCCAATCAGATTTGACTAAGCAGATGAAATGAGGTTAATCTCTCACAAAATTGCAGAGGTTGTGAATTGCAGAAAGTTCAGAGTGCATAAGCCAATGGCATGATTTAATAATTGCATCGGTTATATGAAACTACTTCTCATAATTCATTTAGCAATAGTTTGGGGTGGAGTAGCTAACTCCTTGGTGTCAGGATGCTAAATGGCTACTGGTGATTCGTTCTTTATGATTATCAGTTTATATATGGAGGACGTGTGAAATTATTTTATTGGCAAGGAGCGCGCCGACAATTTTAGAGACTGGAAGCATTGTTCGGGATATCCACTAGCAAGGAAATCGAGCATCATTTACCATAGCCACAGACCATCATCTTCACCTGCCATCACGGGAAGGAGTCACGTCACTTATCTGGGAGTTCTGAGGCTATCATGAGCACACGCGATTTGGCCCGAGCACTCATACATCCTGTGCGCAACTTCACCACCATCGGCGTCACTCACAATCACGGAAGATTGAATTTGAGTTTGTCACTTGGGAAATCTAGGAACAAAAATTCTAAGGATCCTTTGCTGTGTTGGACGGAACCCAAACATAGCTTTATCTTAGTATTTAATGGCAGATTGCTCGAATGGTGTGTGAGCCGAAGTCATTTGAATGAAGTCAGAAACTGGGAATGTTTTATGTATCAGCCGAGTCGTTGGTAAAGACACGAGCATTGTCGGGTGTGCTAATTGGTGTGGGCATATTCATAGGCGTTTATATGTTGATATTATTATTATCGGACTCCTATTTGGTTGCATACTTCTCATTGGCTATGCGGAATGATTCTTATATGCCATTTGGGGAAGAAGTGTGGTTTGAATTATCGGGTTTATTTATACATTACCTAGAACTCGTTATGTTTGCATTAGTGATTGCTTGGACGGAATGAATGTAATATCATTGGTGTATCATACCACTGTTGGAAGAAATTGTGACGTGTCGAGTTGTTTCAATCCTTCAAAGGCTCTGTGGCGCGAGTATTATGTGGTTCACGGAGGTGTCTTATTTCTATTTCAAGGAATTGTGAATGACACTGCCGCACAAATATTCATCTTCTCACTTCATTCACTCTGGCACCGTTAGTGATCAAGAACATTTGTCATGAGCATTTGCAAGACAACCAACAACGGCCTTACATTATTCACATGAGATCTCTGCAACCGTATCTCTGGCGTCATGTAATATCGGGTGTATGTAATGCCGCGATGATCATGGGTGTTTGGACGTTGCTTAGTACGGGATCATTTGACGACTACGGTTATGTTGGAATGCATCACTAAAGGGTCCCAAAGTCATACTTCCCTACAACGACATCAAAGAATATGGTTGCCAATGTATACATGACCTCGATATTGGGCATGACATAGGTTATATAATGCTCTGTTCACTTGTCCGATTATCGTAGGCAGAGGAATGACTTGTGAACATATACAATTTGGCTGAGAGTGGGTCAGAAATAGCACAGCCTGTTGAAGTGTCTGAAAAGAAATTGACTTGTGTGTCGAGAAGGTTGGCGGAACCTGTGAATACTTGTCGATGATCTTGCTCGCAGATGATTCTAACTTCAATGTGTGCTGAGATATACTTGTGATCAGTGGTATTGTCAGGTTCATTCAGCTATAGGAACATCTAGAGGATTTCGAGATTGCTAGCACTGTGTGTGCTCTACATCTATCAAAGGAGACGCGATTATGTAGTAACATTGAAGGTGGCAAAGATGAGACACAGCTACTGGTCTAGCTCAATGGTGTACCAACAATAAAGAGATAAGTATTTTATGCTTGTACCTTGAATAAATTTTATATAGTTAATAATAATTCATGCACTAACATTGGGAATAGTGAATCATGTATGCTTCTAGCATTGGTATGGATATTTCTCTTTGGGGTAGTTTGATTCTATGAACTATTAGCAATCTCTCTAAAATGCTTCAAGGATGGATCGAGGAGCAAAAGGATGATGAGAGACTGCATAAGGAATTCAAGGGAGGAAGAGCTTGAGGCATCCTGTGAGGAAGTCATGCAGGCTGAAGAAATGAACTAACATGATATCAATGGAGACACAACTTGCAGCCATGGGACTAAGTTGGTGGCACATAACTGCACTGGAGACATCTCTCGAAGAGGCAGAACCTATACAGATTGCAATCAGTTTCTTCGAAGAGGAGGAAATAACATTCAGAGGGAATCTGACAAACCAACAGAGGCAACCTTGGATGAGGAGGTCAGGAGGTTGATGCAAGTACTTGGAGCTTCAGAGGGAGTCACATCATCATGAAGATCTATTGTAATGTATATTTCTCTGAGATAGAGAAATATGAGGTGAAAGCCCTTGTAGTGTATATTTCTCTAAGACAGAGAAATATGAGGTGAAAGCCCTTATAGTGTATATTTCTCTGAGACGGAGAAATATGAGGTGAAAGCCCTTGTAGTGTATATTTCTCTAAGACGGAGAAATATGAGGTGAAAGCCCTTGTAGTGTATATTTCTCTGAGACGGAGAAATATGAGGTGCGATTCCTTGTTCATCTCTAAGACTGAGATGAGACGTCATGTTGAGAGACTCCATGACGACATCACGTTGAGAGACTCTGTGATGTACCCTTGTACTTGTGTTTCTTTCCACACATGGGAGTAGCCATTGTGGACGTCATGTTGAGAGACTCCATAACAATATCACGTTGAGAGACTCCATGATGAACACTTGTACATGTGTTTCTTTCCACACATGGGAGTAGCCATGGTGGACGTCATGTTGAGAGACTCCATGACGACATCATATTGAGAGACTTTGTGATGAACCTTTGAGCTTTCCACAAATGGGTGTAGCCATTGTGGGCGTCATGTTGAGAGACTCCATGACATAGATACCTCCCTAGCTAAGAGGGAGTGTTAGTGTTTTATAGCTTCAGGAGCTATTTTCCCTTTGTTTAAGGCAGGTCGGCCTTCTTGTAACAAATAATATTTTAAATCCTTTATCTCCTAAGGGGGCCGACCTAGTGGAAAGGTCACCTATCCTTGAATATAATGAAGGTGATTTCATCTCATTTGCACAACACATTCATTCACTCTCTAATTCACATAAAGAAAGCAGCAGAAGTTCACACTCTTAGCAGCAGACCATCAGTTTGTAGTAGTAGATCGATTTCAAGGAGAAACATATTCAATTGTATCTTTGCATCTAGGAGAGGTGCTATTATTCATTGTATCAAATTTGGCCTTGTGTTGGGCCTAAGTTGTAAGCAGATTTCTGCTCTTGTTTCTTCTATTATATAAGAGATATATTTTGCTGGGTTTTTCTCCCTTGAGAAGGAGGGTTTTCCCAAGGTAAACATCGTGTTCATTGTTTATGTGTTGCATTTTCTGCTTTCTATTAAATCTGATCCTAAAACTAACAGGAACTCGATCGACCGGTTTGAAGAAATAAATCCCAAGGATGATGATAGCAAAACTAATGCCTCAGGGGTATCAGCTTTCCCATTTGCATCATATTCTGACTTTTGTCAAAGTACCTTTGCTTGGATATATCAATACCTGAGAATCTTCATTCCAGAAGGATTGCCTCCTGCAATTCCCATTAGAAGAGAAGTAAAGCCGTTCAGGCAGAAACAACATCGATGGGAGGCTCTTCTCGCTGCCATGCAGCGAACAATATCCAAAGCACTTCATCTCTTCAGGAGTGGAGTGAATTTTATTTAAGTAATTTTCATTTTCTTTTTCATTATGTCATGTTTTTCCCCGTTCTGTAAAGTTTCGTCGTGTTTTAGGTGATTTCTTAGGTAGTCTTGTTTTTAGGTGATTAGGAGAAACTCCAAAGTATTAGGTGATTAGGAAAAAGTCCCGACTTCGATGCCCAACTGATAAAACACTGGTCTACAAAAAACTCAGAGATTCTCAGTTCTCCTATGCCGTAAGTATCTAACATGGTCACTAGACGGAGCCTAAAGTTGTACCCAAACCAATTTTTTTGCTTCATTAAGGCATTTTGCTTAAAATGGTCTAAATCCTGTAAAATTGTTGTCAAAAGTCAGTTTTTGGTCAAACAAAGTATGGGCTTTTGTGGGTTTAGTGTCTAGAAGATACTAACAAAATTTGAAAATTTTGAAAATTAGGGTTTCCAGACACCTATTTTTAGGTCAAAAACCCTAAAAATTGAATCTTGTCAGAGTTGGCCAAAAATTATTTTGATTGGTGAAGTCGGAATCAAGAAAAACTCAGTTTAGCTCTGGTGGGTACTTTTCACTTTTTCATTTGAAAAGTTAGGACCTCTGAGGTCAACAATGGCAAATGGCCAAATACTAGGTGTCAAAATCTAAACTTAAAACGCTCCAACAAAGATTCTATGGCGAGAAATGTTCAAAATGATGCTTCACGATGGAGGGGTTTTTCGAAGTGGTGAAAATCATCAAAAATTTCTTAAGTCTGGAAAAAAAAGAGCACCTGTTAGCCAAGGGCTCCCACGGTTTCGAAGGCTAAGATCAACTTTTCGAGGTTTGTCACTTCCAAGAAATCTTCTCCAGAATGCTGCCAACTTCGCGATGAGCCGACCAGCCAATCCAAAAGAGTTGACTACCACCTAAAACCGGAGATTGAATGAGGAATCGGCAAGTTGCGAAAATGGCTAACACTGGTGGACAAAAGAGCCCCTGGAGACCAGGGGCTCCCAAGAATTCAAGGCACCAGATGTCAATTTTTTGGCATTGACTATCTCCAAATGATCTTCTCAGCTTTAGCCCAGCTTCACAATGGATTTGTTAGCCAGTTCGTAGGACAAGTCCAACAGCAGTAGCGGTTGAGCGAATGGACACGTAAAACGGAGGTTGAACTAAAGATCACCAAGGAAAAAGTTCCCCTACTCGCTAGGGGTGCCCATCATTTTGGCCAACCAAATGTGGTTTTCGGAGATTGTCTTCTTCAAGGCATCTGCTCAACATCCTATCAGCTTCGCGATGAATCCAGTTACAAGTCTATGGGACCTGTCTAACGCCCGAATTTGCAAATTGAACAAAGAACGAAGGAAATGAAATTGAAATTTTGACCAACTTTGGTAGAGAAAAGAGCCCCTGGAGGCCAGGGGAGCCCAACCTATTAAGGCACTAAATGCAGCTTTTTTAGCAAATGACACCTAAGATGTTTATCTCAAACTTGATCAGGCTTCGCAACGAGTCCATCAGCAGATGAATCAGAGTTGCCAAACGACCGGAATCAGGAGTCAAACAGAAGGTTAAAGTCAAGGTCAAATTGTGAGTTCAAAGCAAAGAGAGCCACTAGAGGCTAGGGGCGCCTAGGGTTTTGAGCCCTCAAATGCAGTTGTTTGGGTTTGCTCAAAGGCTCATCCTATGCGGAATTCTTCAAGCTTTCAATTTCATATCTCAACTAGGTTAGAAGACTTGTCAGTAGTCGATAGCCGAAGATTGAATGAAGATTCAGGAAGTTGCAAAAATGGCTAAGTCTAGAAATTAAAGAGCCCCTAGAGGCCAGGGGCTCCCAAGATTTTGACTTGCCAAATGATGTTTTCAGGGATTATGCTCTCCAGAAGATCATGTCCAGAATTGAGCCAGCTTCGTAGTGGACCTGTCAGCCAACTTGGAAGTTTTGTCAAGTGTCGGGAAATCGAGTCTGAAGGATGATGAAAATCAAGTGTGAAATGATGAAAATGCATGAAAATTATACTCTGGTGAGAAAAAGCGCCCCTGGAGGCCAAGGGCACCCAGAATTTTGAAGGATCAGAAGTCAGAATTAGGGTTTGCAACCTCAAGGAGCTCCCTTTCAGTTTTGATACTTCTCTTCAATGAAACTATCAGCCCATCTATTGGATACATCAGTCAATCAGAATCAGTGATCAAACATAGCCTCTAGTGACGTGTGCAAATGGAAATTTTCAAAAAAGTTTCTAAGTCTGGAGAGTTGGTGCCCAAGTCAAACTTTCACTTTTGAACTAAAGTGATTGGGCCACCCTATAATGGAGGAGTTGTTGAACTCAACTTAAAATAAGATTAAAACTCCAGTTCTACTTCTAAGTCGACCTCAAAATGACTTAAGTTTTACTTGCATGTGGCGAATTTATCTGCGCATGCGGGGTGGTGCCCATTTTAGGGCTTATTTTTCATTCAGTTAACTAAATGGAGGTCCAATAAGATTATTGCATCCTAATTTAGGGATTTGCATGCAAAAGTGATGCCTTACTTCATGAAATTTATTCATTAAGGCATTTGGCTGTCCATTATTCTCATCACAAGTTGAAGGAAAACACATTTTCTCGTGCAAGCAAGATCTAAAGGCGCTACAAGTGATATTTTTCAGTGTTCTTCGTACTGCCAGGTCCAAATTGCTCGAAGGATTTATTTTCCAGACTTCATCTTTTGAATGCATGCATTCCAAACTTCATCAAATCGAATTCAAGGCATAGGCATCATTTTCAGAGGTAGAATATAACTTCTATTTTCTATCTCTAAAATTCTTCTATCCTGTTGGCGTTTAAATTTGCACCTCTGGAATGCATATTTGAAATGGACAGCTATGGACAGTAAAACAGCTCTTCAAATTAGGAGGGGAAGCTCCCTCTTGTTGATGGTATGAAAGAAAGTAAATTAAAACTAATTCGCCTATCTTTTTGTTTCAGCTAGAGCACAAGGTTTATAAAACACAAACGCCACAACTGAGATTTTCTGATTAAGAACTTCAACTATGACTAACTTAAGCTAAAGACGTTTCTAACTTCTCAAGTAATACGCAGAGCAAGAGAATTTAGAAATGAACAAGGTTGATTCTCTGACAAAGGCTTAAGAGAACTCTTTCTCAACATACATCTACACACTTCAATGTAGGTTAAAATTAAGATCACAAAAGCATAACACAATAAACGGAAATCTGAGACGTTATACCAAGGCAAAGGAGGCTCATGATTTTATTTCTCAAACTTCTGGAACGAAGATTACACTAAACACATGCACAGAACAAGAACTTGCAGCTAAAGAGGCTTGCAAACTTGTTCTTACACAAAAGGGACAGCAATTACAATAACTACTTGTTGGCTAAAAGAGACTCAACAATTCGCTATCATAAAACAATTGAACAACACTGAATAACAAATAGAAGGCACTTACGCTCAGCGTTTTGTTATCACTAGCATCGTTAAAGAAAACTAATGAGCAAAGGCTCTTATTTCTAGGCAAGCAGAGGAGTACGGAACCCTAAAATCTCCTTGCTTTCACAATCTAGGGCTTGCTCAGCAAGCAAGCTTTATTTCTAAATCTAGAAAGAAGATAACATCTAATACCTAAGAAAGTAGGAAAAGCGGGAAACGCCAACTATTACAATTTATTTTCTTTCTCTTCTTCAAAGAATGGATAAGAATCGTTCCAAGAATAGAAAGAAAGCTTCTAGATGAAAGCCGCTTTAAATCTCAATCATATCTGCTAAAAAGCAGGAAACTGTGTCCTGATCAAGTGCATTGATACTATCTAAGGCAATATTCCGATCCTCCAAGATCTCTTCGCCTTCTGTGATCAAACTTAGAGAATCTTTCACTTCTTCACCTGCTTTATGAGTTCTATTCTTGAAAAACATCGCTGCCCGAAAAGATGACTCACTAATTGATAACTTGGCAGCTCTGCAACTTTATGCTTCTGACACTTCTCTTGATTTCCAACAGAAGAGTATTGCACAACTCTTTTCTGATACCTTTCCTTTTTCTCATATCACACCTCCTCATGTTCTTCAGCTGAGATGATGAAGTTTTGATATAGTGCCGATTTGGTCTTAAACTCAAGGGGAGTGTACTCCATATTGAAAACCTTGACGAATGACTATAAACTCGCCTATGTTCAGACAAGTTTTGAGCAACTTTCTATTTTTAGAATGCTGGATTTTCAGCTTCAAATGGACAAATTTTTGGAAATTTTTCTGAGATATGGGTTTTGCTCAGAATTTCGTTGCAGTACAACCCAGATCGTCCATTTTTGAAATTTTTGAATTTAGACTGAAAAAAACAACAAACCCTAATTTCTTCAAATTTTCTCAAAAAAAAGCTGGCAATTGGGTTTTGTTCAGAATACAATTAGAAATGGACCCAGTTGATTAGATTTGAAAAGCATTGAGGGCTGATCGAAAAAGCAGCCAACCCTAGAATTTGAAAGCTGTGATATGGGTTTTCTTCAAAAGATTGTTTTGAGAGGACCCAGATAATAAAAATTTGTAAACCCTGAGGATTTTACTAACATGCAAATAAAAAGCAGCTGCTGCAACTTGAGAAAATTTCTTAAAAAATTCTTCAGAAGAATGAGTTGAGCAGACCCAGAAGGCTGAAAATTGAAATCCTTGACCTTCTCCTTCAAAGTTTTGATGTTCTGGATAAAAAAAGCATGAAAAAGCAAGGTCTTATGTTGCTGATCTGAAAATTGATGAAGAACTTTTTGAAAAATCAGCAAGCTATGGCTCTCAAATCTTGGAAAGAAAAACTTTGTTTGCTGCTCCTTGTTTGCCGCTCCTCTTCGCCACCTGCAAGAAATTGTGAAGAATGAAGGACAAGAATGCCTTAAATAAGTTTGAGGATGAGCAAACTTGCTTTCTTTTGCTTTCAATCGTTCAAACCCTAGCCTCAGCTTGTGCATTGAATTTAGACATTTTCCTTCTCTATGAAATTTTGACATTTTGAAAATTTGGCTAAGCCATGGCTTCTTGGGCGTTAATCTCCTCTTGGGGCGCTTGTCTTCTCCATACTTAGCCATTTTCTTCACTATTTTCAATTCTTTTGCTTGAGTTTCATCCTCTATTCAATCTTGATATTCAAGAGCTCGGTGAACACTGTGATCTAGCAAAATGATCCGTCACAGAGCCTTATTGTTTCTAAAGAGATCATCTGGAGACAACTTTGGCTAAAGACTTCATCTTAACCTCCAAAAGCTTGGGGCGCCCCTGGCAAGCTGAGGCGCCCATGTTCACCAGACTTAAACCATTTTTCTTAAGGTTTCAACTTTTCCTCAGTTTTGAACCCTGTTTGATCTTCGATCTCCGACTTCTAGGTTGATCCAATGGATGCGCTGAATAATTCATCGTGAAGCTTGTCCACTGAGAGCATTCACCCCTGGATTTAGATTCGACATTTTCAATTTCTTCATTTCCCTTTGATCTTCTAATGAAATCTTGATTCCGGGAGCTACAATGATCCGATTGACTGACCGTCAGCTTCGTTGGGTAACTCAATTGAATCTGACGAGGTGATCCTGGAGACTATATCTGCAAATTCTAACATTTCATGCTTCAAAACCTTGGGCACCCTTTCTCTCCAGGGACGCCCAACTTCACCAGAGTTAGAAACTTTTTCAACATTTCTTCATCAACTCTTCTCCAGATGAACATGTCAGATCTGACGATCCAGGTGTCTGATTGACTGATGGCTGGACTCGTTGCGAAGCTGAGAAGATTCCGAGAGGGGTCTCCTAGGAGTAACTTTGTCAGAAAGTTGGATTTGAGGCTTCAAAAGCTTGGGCACCCTATCTCTCCAGGGGTGCCCATCTACGTCAAACTTAGAATATTTTACCTGATTTTCATCTTCACATTTGAACTGTTATTCCATACTTTCAGCTCAATCTAGATTTTCAGGAGAACGACAAGCCAAATGCTCTGACGAAGACAATCGTTGTGAAGTTGATTAATTTCTAAAGAGAATGAGCTCAATTGTAAACCCTAATTGTTGGATTTTCCCTTCCAAAAGACTGGGCGCCCCTGGGCACCTAGGGCACTAAAAACTTCCAGACTTATTAAATTTTTCGTTACTTTCATGATTTTCACTTCATCTTTTGTTTGAAACTTCCCTGTTTGACCTCAAATCCTGGATGACTAGATGATCCAATGACTACCCTACCGGATTCGCTGCGGAGCTGGGAGAATTCTGAACAACTTTGCTTAGAAGCTGGAACCCTAATTTCATCGTTTGATGCCCTAAAAAGATGGGCGCCTATTTTCCTCTGGGGCACCCATGACAAGCAATGTTAGTCAATTTTAAGCAAATTTCACCTTCCTTCTTCATTCAACATGCATGTCTATCATTTGATATTCTGTTCAATGCTTGATCATTGAATCTAATGCCTGGCAACCAACTGACCTCCATTGATGACTTCAGATCTCCTGATATGCTTCTAAAAAAGTAGAATAGACCCACAAGGGCAAAACTGACCTTTTTGAGATTCTGACTGTACCAGCCTGATATGGAAGTATTTTGAGCCAATCAAAATCAGTTTGGACCCTGGCAGACAAACTTTCTATTTTTAGAAATTTTATTTTTTTAGAAATTTTTGCCAATATCCATTTCAAAAGAAACCCAGAAAAAGTTTCTATTTTTAGAAGATTTCTAAAAATAGCAGTTTTCCTAAAAAGTAGGGATGAAAAACTAAGATCTGGGTTTTGTAGATTAGGCTGCTCTAAGCAGACCCAGATCGTCAAATTTTGGAAATTTTACGTTTTAATCCCTCATGCAAGACATGCACACCCAAATTTTGACCTTTTTGACAGATTTAACAAGATTTTTACTCATTTCTTCAAAATATCTAAGTGTAGCAAAATTTTTAATTTTGGGGTACAACATATCCTTGTCTTAGGTTTTCTCCCTCATGTCAAAGTAAACAGCATCTTTTTCAAAATCTGATCATCTGGGTTCATTCAGCACAACCTCAGTAGCAAAACCCATGTTCCAGAATTTTTCGAGAAAATTGCCCCACTGCTTCCATTTTTGAAGCACCATGGCTTTTTTCGAAGATTCTTTTACATGCGGGTGAAAAAGTCAACTTTTCATAAAACAGAGAATCTGGGTTTGATCAGCACATTGGCGTCTACAAAACCCATGTGTCAATTTTTCGCAGGAAAAATTGCCCCCGGTGCCCCTATTGCCCTTGCAGCTTCTGTTAATGCCCCTACAGCTTTTGTTACTGAAAAGCTCTTGCATGCCCTAGCAAAGGTCATTTTTTCAAATTTCTGATAATCTAGGTTGACTTAGAATTTCAACAAAATAAAGTGGAACAAAGTCATCTTGCAGGTCTATTACAACCACTACCCATTCCCAACCAAAAATCTGGAAAGTATCTCGATGGATTTCATAACCGGATTGCCCAAAATACATGGGAAAGATAGCATATATGTGATAGTGGACAGACTTACTAAGTATGCCCACTTCTTTGCAATTTCATCAGAATACAAAGCATCTCAGGTAGCAGAATTATTCTTTAAGGAAGTCTTTCATCTTCATGGGATACCCAAAACAATCATCAATGACTAGGATAGTAAATTTCTTAGCCAATTATGGCAAGAAGTTTTCCGGCTAGCAGGGACAAATCTAACTCCAAGTACAAGTTACCACCCGCAAACGGATGGGCAAACAGAGATAGTTAACAAATGGATAGAGGGTTAGTTAAGGAATTATGTAACAAGTCAACAATCCACATGGACAAAATGGCTACACTTGGGTGAGTATTGTTATAATACCACCCACCACATGTCAATTGAAATGAGCCCCTTCAAGGCTCTATATGGATATGAAGCCCCAGGATATTTTGAGACTGAGGGGCTGGGTGCTGTCCACATTTCTATGGCCCCTACAAAGTTATTGTAAGAGAGGGGGACCATCGCGTGCAAGACCTCAAGTCACAAAGGGTCGAGATGCGAGAGGCTGCCCTAACTTACCTCAGCTAAGTACAATGTTTAAGGTATGAGGATGAGAATGACGAGGACTATGAGGTCCTACAGTCACTCTGCAATCCCGAGTTTTAAGGTGGGGCTAGGCGAGTCAGTTTTCAGGTTCAACTCTGCGCCTCAGGGAGCTCTCTGCCCGAGGACAAAAGCGCGGTCTTTGGACGACAGCACGGCGCACTGGAGTCTCAAAAGTGCACTGTCGTCCGTACGGCTAGACAACAGCAAAGACAAGGTTAAACCTGTTGAAACAACTAATGGCCCAGCTGACTAACTAAAGGGCCAAAATGATACGAGTAAATAAATGAAGTATTCTCTAATATTGTAAAGTAAATAAGCAAGAGTAAAGAAGATGAGGAGAATCTCATCGAGAAATTCGTTTGCCAGCTGATCTTCTACAAAGCACACACACCTACACATAGAAAGAGGGAAAATGTTGGGTGGCTGAATAGGGGTCTGCCTCAGTCAGATCCCCGTTTAGGTGTTTCCACCTCCATGGACAGCCAAGGAAACGAGATAAAGAAATAGTGTAATAAAGAGAATGCAAACACTACAAAGCAATACTATGCTACTCAACCAAGTGATAGAGGAGAGGAGAGGGAAGTTTACCACCTCCACCAAGAGCACTCAAGGCTGCTTGGGGGAGAAATGAGATGAACTCAAGCCTCTACTGCAATGGCGTGGTCCCAAATGTGCTCTACCAAAGTGACGGAGTGCAGCTTTCGCTGCAATGGAATGCTTGAATGCTTGAAGTGAGTGAGAGTGGATGCAAAAGTGTGAGTATGGAAGCTTGAAGTGTGCAATAGCTCAGACGAAGTTGTGAAGAGTTGGATTGAATGTTGAAGGAGCGAATTTGAAGAGGGAATGAGGAAAAACAGCCATATTTGGGTCGGTCGGCTGAAGGGGGCGTTACAACTTCATTGCCAATGAGAAGTGTAACGCCTTTGCAGGTTCAGCCACAGGAATCTGCCAGGGACGTAAGCGCGCCGCGTGGACGACTGCACACTGAGTGGGCGTCCCCAACAGAAACGCCTCCACCAACGCTCAAAACAGGCGCCAAGTGGGCTGCCAACAGCGGGAGTAGGTGGAATTAAGCCTCCGAACTTGGTTTTCTAAGGTGGATAAAGGAAAAAAGGGGATGTGCATAGGGGGTGCAAATTCACTCTTATACATTTTTCCCCCACTTTAGCAAGCATGAATACTGATGAATGCTTAGTAAAGTAGATCAAGAAGAGCATAAGGTTAGAAACGTACACCTGAACCATCGAGGAAGCAATACTCGGTCTGGCGTATCTGAAGGTGCAAGAAAAGCAAAAGGACTCCATAGTTGCTCGGAACCATGAAGTTGGAAAAACAAAGCATCTTACAGGCCCGCAGACCTGCAAGGAGGCAACCCCCAAGATCTCTCGCATGCTCTTTGCTGCTCCGAGACATAATTTCTAAGATAGCCCTCCAACCATTTGTTCACTATCTCAGTTTGACCATCCGTTTGAGGGTGATAGCTAGTGCTTGGAGTAAGCACTGTACCACTCATCCTGAAAACTTCTTGCCAAAAGGTGCTTAGGAACTTCTTGTCCCTATCACTTACAATGTTTTTCGGCAACCCATGCAACCTAAACACTTCATGGAAAAACAGATCTGCAACTTGAGCTGCTGAAAATGAGCTGGTAATGGCAAAGAAATGAGCAAATTTTGTTAATCTATCCACCACAACATAAATACAATCTTTGCCTTGAGCCCTAGGCAATCCTGTGATGAAATCCATCAAAATGCTTTCCCATTTTTTATTTGGAATGGGAAGTGGCTGTAGTAGACCAGCTAGAAGAGAGTGCTCATTTTTGTTCATTTGACAAGTGCTACACTCCTTGATGTAACGTTGAACTTCCTCTTTCAACCCCTTCCAAGAGAACCTCTCTCGAATCTGCCTATATGTCTTGAAATAGCCTTGATGACCAGCAAGTGGAATGTCATGGAAGGTCATCAAAATCTTCTTCTTAAGTTTGGAATCAGCCACCAAAAAGATTCTTCCCTTGTAATGTATCAAACCATCAATTACCTTGTACCTCTCATCATGAAAAGTACCTTCAATGATGCTGGTTGCGAACTGATTTTTGGCATAATCAACAAGCAACATTTCCTTCCAATCAGCAGTAAGCTCACACAATGAGCTCAAATGAGGTCTTCTAGATAAAGCATCAGCCACAATGTTGTTCTTCCCTTTGACATACTCAATGTCAAAATCATAAGCTTGAAGCTTACTCACCCACTTCTGTTGTCTTTCATTCAAATCCTTATGATGCATGAAGTGCTTGAGACTGTTGTGATTAGTTTTGACCATGAATTTGCTTCCCACCAGATATTGTCTGAACTTGGCTAATGCGTGCATGATTGCAAGCATTTATTTGTCGTAGATAGAATAGGTCCTTCAACACCCCTTAGTTTTCTACTTTCAAACACAATGGGATGTTTGTTCTGCATCAAAACAGCACCAACACCTTCTCCTGATGCATCACATTGCAACTCGAATGGCTTGGAGAAATTTGGTATGGCCAACACTGGACAAGAACTCATGATTTTCTTGAACTTATCAAAAACACTTTGAGCCTTTTCTGACTACATGAAAGCCCCCTTTTTAGTGAGGTCAGTAAGGGGAGCAGCACTTTGAGAGTAGCCCTTCACGAATCTTTTGTAGAAGCCACAAAGACCCAAGAACCCCTTCAAATGAGTCAAGTTTTCTGGAGGTGGCCAATCAACTATTGCCTTGATCTTTTCAGGATCAACCTTCACTCCATCAGCGCTGATTATATGACCAAGGTAGAGTAGCTCCTTCATTCCAAATTCACATTTGGACTCTTTGGCAAACAAGCTTTCTGACTCAAGAATGCTAAGCACTTCCTCCAAGTGCTTGAGATGCTCTTCCCATGTCTTGCTGAAAATGAGAATATCATCGAAGAAGATCAACACAAACTTCCTCAACTGTTTCTGAAAAACTCTGTTCATACAAGATTGGAAAGTGGCCGAAGCATTAGTGAACCCAAAAGGCATGACTAGAAACTCGAAATGACCATAGTGGCATCTAAATGCCGTCTTCTCAACATATGAACCTCTCATCCGAATCTGATATTCCAATTTGCAAATCACTTTTCAAAGAATTCTTGACATGTAGTCTACCAATTCTAGGAATAGGACACCACCCTTTATGGTGCTTTGATTCAAGGCACGATAATCCACACACATGTGGATGGTGCCATCCTTGTTCACAAGAACTACAGTTGAAGCGAAGGGACTCTTGCTAGGACGAATGAAGCCCATCTCCAAGAGTTCTTTTATGTTTTTCTCAATCGCATCCTTCTACTTCTTAGGATTCCGATACGGTGTTGTAATGACTAGTTTGGCCCCTTCCTTGAGTTCAATGACATGCCTCTTCGTGAGGCAGCCTGTGAGGTAAATTAGCAAACACCTTACTCTTCTTGGTGAGTATAGACTGAATATCTGGAGGATATTCCCTCTTTGTCTCAACTGGACTAGTTGGAAGGACTATGCATTCCGCAGCCCACTCCACTTGGTCATGTCTAATCAGCCTCTCCATCCTTTTGAATGAAACTATTCGAGGACCACCATTGGACATTCCTCTCAACACCACCCTCTTGCCATCAGATTGGAACTTGAGCTCCATTGTTTGTAGATTGAGAGAGATTTCACCAAGAGAACGTAGCCATTGTATACCAAGTACTGCATCAGTTTCACCAATAGTAACCACATAGAAGTCATCCTTGACTTCATAGTTGCCCAACTGCATAGACATGTTAGGAACTCTTTGGTTGTATGAAATATGAAACCCATCAGCCACCATGACTTTGAATCCTTCAAATTCTTCTATTTTCAGACCTCTCTTTGCAACCACACCTTCATCAATGAAGTTATGTGTTGCCCCAGTATCAATTAAGGCAACAATACGATGACCTCCAACTCCACCACGAACCTTGAAAGATTCGTTCTTTTGGAAACTAGAGTTTTGGGCAATAGGGGCCCCAACTCCTTGCTCATGATCAGACTCTTCTGGAGCTCTTTCTTCCTCGCTGTCCCTAAAATAAGACTGCTGATTAGACATATCAGATTCTGATCCATAATTAGAATAAGCCCCCATTTGATTAGAACGCCCTCTTCCAGGACATCTATGACCCTTAACCCAAGGCTCCAAACATGTATAACACTTGCCCTCTTTTCTAAGCTGTTCACGTTGCTCTTCAGTCAACTTGGGTGGGAACTTCTTGTGCTGATTTGAAAAATGCCTCTTATCCTTCTTGTGACCAAATGACTTTGGTGGAAATTTAGGCCTAGGAGCTGATAACTCCATACTTCGAGACTTTCTGATGGCTTCTTCGAGACTTGGTGGATCGAAGGCTTTAACCCACCCTTTCAAGGGCTCAACCAATCCTTCATAAAACAATACAACCAATCTTCTTTCAATGATGTTGGGCACCATCACGGAAAGCCTTTGGAAATCAGCTATGTAGGAATCCAAGGAGCCATGTTGCTTCAATTGTGCAAGCTCACGAAATTTCACTTCAGGATCCTTAGTGTCGAACCTATCAATCAGCTTATTGGTGAATTCATCGTAGGTTCGAATGAGGTTGTGGCTGAGCATGACCAAACCATGGTACCACCACTCATGGGCAGCTCCCTCCAAATGAAGCGTTTGAAACTTGATGGCATCTTCTTCTGGCATGGGACAAAGTGAAAGGTAGTTGTCTAACTTCTGAACCCACATTCTTGCTGAACACTTATCACTTCCATCGAAGTGAGCCAATGACACCTTCCCAAGGGCTTGTTGATAATCGGTTCTAGGAGCCATATGAGCACGGTTATCAACTCTTCCTCCGTTTCTTCTGTTTCTTTGGTTCAAGAATTGATCAAAGGACCATTGGTCTCTAAGATCAAGGGGTAAGGTGGCATACTCCAAGTAGGCTTGCCTGGCATCATCTACAAAAGGAATGACAGCTTCAACTTGCGGTTCCTCCCTCTGAGTGAATGTAGGAAAGAGAGGCCTAGAGGCTGTTCCTCTAGAGGTGGCCTCATGCTGACCAATAGTTCTACTCCCTCCATTACCATTGTTCCCATTGACTCCACTGTTTTCTCCTGTAGCATGGTTTTGATTAGGATTATGATTATGAGGAATTTGCTGGTCCATACGTGCAAGTAACCGGGACATCAACTCAATCATCCCATCAAACTTCTTTTCCATCCTTTCATCCTTTTCATCCATGGCCTGCTTATGACTTTCTGCCATGTTCTCAACTGTTCTACCAGTAACTACTATTCTTCCTGTTTCTCTCAAAGCTCCTGACAAAGTATCTGCTTCTAGCACTGGCGGAAACTGTGTCTGTTGTCTTCTGGCCTGACTTCTAGTGAAGTATCTACAATCACTATCACTCATCTGACAACCGAATCACTATAGGGCACAGGTTGGCAGAATCATGGCTCTGATACCACTGTAAAGAACCGGACCAACTTTTTTTTTTTGTTTTTTGCAATGCAATTACAATTCAACACGCACCCGTTAAGGTTAGCTCTAAACCAAAACGATGCGGAAAGTAACTCTAACCAGAATGTACACCAGGATCCCAATGTGGGCAAGGTGTGAGCATTGGTCAGAGGGTCTAATGCAGATGCACAACTGGAAAGGAACTCTAACCAAGAATGCGCCTATGCAGATGAGCATATGGTCAGAGGATCAATGCATGATGAACTCAAGTAACCCTAACCAAGAATGGCGCCGTGTGATGGCGAGCATATGGTCAGAGGGTCCCTAAACTACTTAACTGAAAGTAAATAGGCGGCTAGCCAGCCTCTTCCACTTATTCAGTGGGAAATACAATAGATTAAATGAGAGATAGGAGAAGAATGGCTGATAGTACTACTAACAGCTTACAATATGTCAGAATGTTCATTTAAATCTAGAGTTTGCAAGTTCTTTATTGCTGCAACTAAATAGTATGCCTTCCCAATACCAAATGTGACTTCCAATGCTCAATCCCAACCAAAGGGACAACTTTCTTGATTCTAATATATCAGACCTGCAACATAAAATGAAGAAATCTGCAACATAATACTCACTTAATTGCTCATATCTTGCTCATATCTTGCTCAAATCTCACTCTAATGGCATGAAACGAATTGCAGATTGCTCTAAGGATGAAGGCGCCTAAAATGAACACTTAAAACCTCACCAAACAACTCCCATTTAATTTGCACACATCCCAAGGCATTTCCCAAATGGTACGGCCCTCCTGTAGGGGCGATTTAGTTAGGAAAAATCAGAAACTTCATTATAAATTCCACAAACTTGCAAGTAGGTCACCCCGCGAAAATTCTGCAAATAAATTTTTTGGCATTCTGTGTAAATTGAGCTAAATCTTGTTAAAATGCCACGAAAGGTCTGTTTTAGGTCAAAACCAATCATAGAATCTTGGTGGGTTTCTGTCAAGGAACACGTACAAAATTCTGAAAAATTGAAAATTAGGGTTTTTTCCCCTATTTTCAGGGAAATCCCTCGAAAATAGGACCTTCCCAGAAATGATCGAAAATGATTTTGATAGGCTTAAAAGGCTTCACGATCACATTGGTCAAGTCAGAATCATCAAAAGACACGTTTTACTCTGGTGGGTCTATTTCTCTTTTTCAGGAACAAAGTTAGAACCTCCGCAGCCATTAATGGCAGATTGGCCAGTACCAGGTGCTGAAAGCTAAGCTTCAAAAGCTTCAACGACACAACCATGGCGGAAAAGGTCAAAAATGATGCTGTTTGATGAAGGGGATTTTCAAAATGAAAATGCTGAAAAATTGACTAAGTCTGGGATTTTCAAAAATGAAAATGCTGAAAATTGACTAAGTCTGGAGAATGCACGCCTTGCTGCCAAGAGGAGGCTATGCAGTCAAATGCCTTAGTCATTTTCCCAAACATCCATACACGATGAACGTGGGACATGAAGAAATGGTGATCTTCGATGGAGGAGTTTCCTGAAAGTGAAAAAGGTCAAAATTTGACTAACTTTGGAAACGTTACGAAGGAGAAAACTCAAAAAGCTGAAAAGAGCCTTTTTCAAGTAGGGGCGCCCATGATCTTTGAGGGTCAAATGCAGTCAGTATGATCATCCAAAGCAGTCATTCTTGACGTTTGAGTGCTGGCTCGACAGTGAAACAAACATCCAGATCATCCGATGAATAGATCACTAGCAACTGCTGACGAAGCAAAAAGAGGCAGTTGAGGAATTGTCAGGAAACCACAATTAACGGCAAAGTTCGAAGGAAAAAGAGCCTTTCCAAAAGAAAGGCGCCCTTCTTTCTTGACCTCCAGATGCTGATAAATGACTAAAGGCTTCCCAGGATAACCTTCTCAGCCCAAATGGATCTCGGAAACGCAACTGCAAGCATCGACATCTGACATAGCATTCAACAAATAATCCAGATCAAAGTAGGCAACTTTTCAGATGAAGATAATCAGCCCAAAAGGTAAAAGCGCCCTTTTCAAGGAGGGGCGCCCTTGAATAAAGGAACCCTAAATTGAGATCCAAGGTTTCTAAAGTCAGTCATCTTTGGCGGAACAGAGCTAGGTACCTGATGAGACATCAAGCAAAATCATCTGACTCTCCGATCAACGAGAAATCCAGATCAAAGCACGAGAGGCCATTTCAAAAGGCTGAAGAACAGAGTTTGAAAATTCACCAAGGCATTAGCAAAAGAGCCTTTTCTTGGAAAAGGCACCCATTCTTTTGAAGCCCTAAACTCAGCTTTTCATCATCATGCCTCCCAGGCACTCCTCTTCAGGTCAAACCTAGCTCAGCAGTGAATGTGTCAGCATCATCTCAGGATCAACAGATCAAGCCAGATTCAGGATCAAACTGAGGTTGTTCGAGAGAGAAAATGCTTAAGAAACTTGCAAAAGCCAAAAGGGACGCCCAAAAGAAGTCAAAGGTCATTTGTTGACTAAAGTCAAGAGCTTTTTGAGTTAAAGTTGGCTAAAACGCTCCACGATTGGTGGAAATCACCTTTTTAACTTTAGATCAAGCCAAAATCACCTTTTGAGCTTGAGTCAGGTCCCCAAATTTGTGGATCTGAAGCTTAAACATATATATTCAAGGTGAAGGCGTCCCATTTCATTATTTCATTGCAGGTTAAAAGATAAAAACAACCACAAGCTCTCAAGGACGCCATTTACAGATCTGGCCAAGGTTTTCGTCCGTTCTTCAATTTTTCTTGCAGATCTGAAGCAGAAGAGGATCACTATTTTGAGGATTAGACCCAAAGATAGATTTTTTCAGAGAATCAGATTAAAAACTTCCAATCCATCTTCTGTCTACTTCCTCTCTTCTTGTCTTAGGTTTTCTTGCACATTTCAAAAAGGTGGCAGGCTACATCAGATCAGATCAACTGGGTAGATCCAGCATAATTTTTCCAGAGAAACTATCTCAAATCCTCAAAATCAGCAAACTTGTTTTTCTATTTTGGGGTTCAAAAGTTTTTAATCAAAATCGAGGAACCGGGTTTGTTCAAAGATTGAAGCACAAACAAAACCCATGTGCCAGATTTTTCCGGAAAAATACTTCTCGGTAGGGCGCTATTTTCAGGGGTTTTAGAAGTTGTCTGAACACGTCCGTGTTTACAGTCAACAGGCGAGTTCTTCTTCGCAGAATGACAATTTGGCGTCCTTGGACTCCAATTGAACAACTAGACCTTGCACCAGCAACTCTCCAACCAGATCTTACACACATTGCTGGAGAGCAAACGGACATCACCAACAGTCTGCAGATCTTTATCTTTGAAAAGAATACATCTCCCGCTCAGTGGAGACCTGCAGCAGTTACTCTGGACGAAGAAGTAAGAAAGACTGATCTTGCAGCAAAAAGACCAATATTACCATCTCCCGCGTGGTAGTAAGCACCTTGACTTGCCAGCTGCGAAGAGATCATTCCAAGCACGAAGCCGCCAAAGTTACCAAGAGCAATAGCTTGCGCAAGAAGAGATGTCGTGTCATCAAAGCATTGAATATCCGGAGACGGAAGAAGTCAACACATAGATCAAGGAGCTGTTGACCAAAAATGGTGAAATGAGAAAAGCTATAAATGCACCAAAGAAGGACGTCCTACCCTCCAAGTGGCATTTGTGATACTTGAGTTTGACTTGATGCCTCTTTCCAAGTCAACTCAAGAAGGCATTAAATGTAGTTGGAGTTAACTTGATGTCCCTTTCCAAGTTAACTCCATATCCCTTAAATCATGCATTGTCAGATCCCACTGATTAAGGATGTCTAATCAGCTTCCATGATTTGTGGATCTTAGATCTCCACTAAATGTGGATGTCTATTTTGGAGGGAGACTTTACATTTAAGTTCACCTTTAGTTTGCTTTCAGTCAACTGAAGTAGTTTCCAGTTGACTCTTTGTTGACTTTCAGTTAACTGAAGTAGCTTTCCAGTTAACTGCTTGTTCCCCCTATTTAGGAATAAATCTTGCTAATTGATTGGCAAGAACTCATTGTTAACTCAAGGAGATTTTGGGGTTGCCCACTCCTTTGAGTCCTATAAATAAGAGCCTTGGGCTCATTATTTGTTTAACCTTTACTTGCTATGCAAAATTGCTGCGCCATTGTTGCCAACACTTTGAAAGCGAATATTTGTTCACTCTTGGATGAGAGTTCGTTGGTTGATTGTAATTGTGCATGATTTCGTGCCTTTGCTCTCCCAACTTTTGTAGTTCGTTGATAAAGCATTGAAGAAGAATATCAGAAGGCGCTTGCATTTTGATCATCTTATTTGAGTTATGTCTACGTCCTGTGTTTAATAGCTTGTTGTCTCATTTCCCTCCTCGGATAGGAGTCCCTCCTCCTTGGATATTTGTTATTGACAGTTGTCGTTTGATGTTGTTTAATGTATTGACTTCCAAGCTATACTTCGGATAGGAGTCCCTCCTCCTTAGCAAGCTCGTTGGCCAAGGCATCGTGATTTTGTTGTTTCTAGTAAACTATTTCTTAAGCTCATACCTCGGATAGGAGTCCCTCCTCCTTGGCAGATCTCAGATCTAGTTTACCGTGCAGAGTGTTTGCTTGTACCAACCTTATCCCGGTGTATACCCGAGAGTTCAGAGCCTCGGTCATATCCTCTGGAGACGGCGAATTCAAGTGATCCAACCATTCCATTCCCGCTCCTTTACCCTCATGCTCTGTTCATCTTGAAGGTATTGGATAGATAAAAGCTAGTTAGTCGTAGTTAAGATCTGCAGAAACCAGAGAAAAGCTTAGCTACGGCGCATTGTGTTTGTGCACCCTTGTGTCCTGCCGCTGAAGCATAAAAAGATAGGAACTTAGTTAAACATTTCCCTTCCCTACGCATTGCTCCCAGCAGAGAGGGACTTCTCCTCTTTAAATAACGAAGAAGTGTTGCAAAACATTTGAAATAGCTGAACATTTACAATCAGCACTCCAGAGGTGCTAATTTAAACGCCAACACACCCCAAGTAGAGAAGATGATATGACTAATACCCAGAACAATATCTTTTTTTATTTTTGATATATGAATGAAAACTACCTACAGCCATGCAACATCA
The DNA here is from genome assembly GCA_007258455.2 of Sequoia sempervirens. NCBI lineage: Eukaryota > Viridiplantae > Streptophyta > Pinopsida > Cupressales > Cupressaceae > Sequoia > Sequoia sempervirens. The sequence continues at coordinate 99,234 of VDFB02284986.1, forward strand.
GCAACTCAGAAATATGACAAAATGCTTGAATAATAGCTACCAAATGCAATGAAACTCAACTACAAAGCTAAATAACCCAACTACATGAAATATGCTAACCAATTTTTTCGAAGGATTTACACAACATAACCAGAGATAAATAACTGGATTAGCATTAGCATCAACTGAAATCTGAACTTGGAATGAAAACTACTCAACGTCAAGGATGTGCACTCAAGATCCCACTGAGGGCGAGGTGCTAACATATGACGGAGTCTTGAAAATTGAAATTATAAACTGATAGGCGGATAACCAGCCATAAGAACATTTCCACGCTACCACCAAACAGTGGGGGGAAAAAATTACAATTAAGAACAATTCATCCGCTGCGGCGGGCATCCACAGAGTTGTGGGGATTCACCACTATGAAGTGGGTATAAGAGAGTTACAAAATAGATTGTCCACACTGGCGGTAAACCATCCAGGGGTAATTTAATGATAAAACAGAAAAGTAATTGCAGAACTGAAAGATTGGTTGGATTAGTAATGCTTAATCTCAACCTTACAAATTAAACTCTACAAATTACAAAGTACAATGATAAGGAATGAACCTTAGATAATAAGTATGAACTTTTACAATGATATAACTCTCAAATACTGAAGTAAATGTTCAAAACTGGAAATTGCAACAATCTGATATAAAAATCAAAATTCTGGAAATTCAACCAGCAAACTGTAAAATCATAAAATGCTTATAAGTTGATCAATTTACCTCCGAATGATGTGAAATCAATTGCAGAAGTTTTCTAGAGGTTAGACGCCCAAGATAAAGTCCAGAAACAATGACCAAAAGCTCCCATTCATTTAGCACGAATTCCAAGGCTTCTTCAAATGGTACGGCCTCCTTGGTAAATCGATTTTGCAAGATAAATTCAGCAGCTTGAAATTAAATTCTAATTTTTTGTGGAAGGTGGCGCCTAGAGTCAACAATTGGATTGCCAAAGTACCCAGAACAAAGTAAAATTCACTCCAAAAGATATGAACCAAAATCAGCTTCAGCTGTGTAAAAACCAGAAAACCAGAACTGTGAAAAAACTCCAAAATCTTCAATCTGTGATGCTCAATCTGCTAGTCTGATGTTGAGAAGCAGCAATGTAGCCAACTAGGTGTTATATTGCAAACACGAAATTGGATGAAAGGCTAGGAGGTAGACTTCCTCGAAGCAATATGTCAATTGTCATTTCGACAGCATAACTTTAGCATAATTTTCATGGATGAAATGCTGGAGCAAAAGCCTTCAATAAATAAGAGCTCAACAAAACTCTTCAATTGCCTGAGAAGCAGCTCAAAAGACACAAGAGACCTTTCCAATTCCCAAAGACCAGTCAACTTCTCAAGTGGCGTCCCAAAAGCCTCCAAGAAATTCACTTTATTCAAAAATATAAAAGTGGCGTCTACTTTTGCTCAAGGAATAAAGTCCTTAAATAAATTAATAAAGTTCTTTATGAAGGCGTACCCTTCATGGCCCCACTTTAAAAACAACTTAAGTTATCTCCTTAGGCCAAGGGGGGTGTCAACAGTGAATTAAAACATAATGCCTTTAATTAAATATTTTTTCACCATATAAAGCTTTCTGAAGACCAAGCCAAATAATAACAACTGCTCCAACTGCAAAGGACTAAGAATGGACAACTGCAACTGCCACAACTAGCATTTACTAAAAATAGTGAATAACATGAAATGCCACAAAACTCCAAGCCAAGAAACCCTAATTTCACCTCATTCCAGTCTACGGGTTCCGGAATAGACTGATTAATTGCAATGTTGATCACTGATGAGAAGGGGACATTACACTACAATCTAATTCTCAACTTGTTGCTATCTTTCAAGCAAGAAGATGAGCCCAATGCTAGGAGGTATGCTTTCCTCGAAGCTTGCCTGAAGACATTCTAGCAGCATAACAGTATAGTAGACAAAAGATCCCAAATGAAGAGTTGAACCCTGAATAAATAGATATGAGAAGAGCTTCTAGAACCTTCAAGAAGGGCGCCCAAACCCTAAATTTGAATTCAACTCATCTTCCCTCCAAAAGGTGGCGTCCTTTTTCCTTAGTCAAATATTTCACCTTTTTTTTTTTAAATCAACCTTTCTTCAAGTAGGCGTCCTTTTTTACTTAACCCAATATTTGGCCTCAAAATATAATATATCTTTTCAATGAAGAGCTTACCCATCAAGTCCCCTTTTTAAGAACAACATAAAGTTATAATGCTAGGCAAGAGGGGCGTTATAATATTAAATTATAATATTATAAAGTGAAAATACTTATCTCTCCATAAAAATGCACCCAAGGGCCAAAAACAATATTGCCAACTGAACCATCTGGAGAAGAAGACCAACTGAACTGAACCCAACCTGTCCATTGCCAAAAATAGAATTTACTAAAAATAGTAAATTCATGAAGTTGCTCGAAACACCAAACTGAACATACCACCGCGAAGCTCTCTGAAAACCCAGAAAGAATCCGCAATCTGATTTCCAAATTTCAAGCAACAACCTCCTCAAAATTAGGAAACCCTAATTTCACCATCCAAGTAGCCTACGGGTCTCCGGAATAGGCCAACGGTCAACTGAAACGATCACATTTGAGAAGGCGACATTACACAGGACCACCTTGCGAAGAAGGTGGGCTCCTCTTACGTCCTTCATCGCTAGAAGGACCAGCCTTCGCCCCTTTCTTCATTGGAGGAGATGAACTCCCCACAGACGAAGCTAGGGGTGCAGAGGAAGAGGAAGAAAGGACCGCAGCAGATACAACTAAAGTGTTAACCATATCCAGGGGCTTCAGAAAGGGTTGAATATCTAGAACGGACATCAACAAAGGTGGCTCCACCGAACGAGCGATGAACACCTGCACCCGTTTAGGGTTAGGCGCATTCATGCTCGCAATAGAAGTCGGGAGAGAGAACCAAACTAGAGAGAAGCAGAAGGGAGGAAGGAGATGCTGCAGGAGGTCCTGAAACAGGAGCAGTCGTTCCTTCCTCCTTTCTTTGCGAGGCGGCCTGCTCGGCCAGGAGAGCCTTTCGCCGGCACTTGCGTTCACGTGCAAGGCAGTTTCTACGGCTTCTAGAGTTAGAGGCCGTAATTTGCGAAGGGACAAGAGGTTCCTACTCAACCATAGGAACGTCCACTATGGCCATTTCAAGCAGAGGAACAGGTTCCTGCACAGGAGCAGGAGGAACAGGCTGAGGAGCGACAAGAGGAGTCAACTCGATAACCTTGGCAATGGGTCTCTTTCCACTCATTGCCTTAGGAGCAGGAGCGGTAGGGAGCTGCGGATCGAATTCTCTAGGAGAGCCTTTCTTTCTGCCATATAAGTAATACCACGATTCAGGATATTCATTTGGGAGGTCCGCGATCCTGATCTTGGGCCTACGCCAAGGAGGGATCATCGGACCCAGTGGGTAGCCGCCAGGCTGACTCATCGAATACTCTTCCCAACAAGGGAGAGAGGACAAGGCAGACCGAGAGGAGGTAGCCTTCTCTTTGCCTTTACGGGAAGGAGAGGGAGCCGGCGTGGACTTCTCCTTCTCTTTCGGAGAAGGAATAGCAGTCAGTGTGGGCTTCTTCTTCTTTTCTCAGGAAGAGGAGGCAACCGATTGTTCTATCACGGGAAGGGTCAGTTCTAGCTCCCCTTTGCCCCCAATTTTATACTTCACATAGTTTTTGTAAAGTAGGTCCGTTCTTGGAGGAAGCGGACCGACCGGGGAGGGCCACAAGTGATCCAATGAATATCCACCACGGGACACCAAGGGCTGATATCCGATGTCATGTACTACATGCACAACACCCTCGTGGGAAAATTTTAAACACTTGTGGATAACGGAGGCGATCCCATTCATAGAAGCTAACCAGGGAATGCCCAGCTTCACTCTAAACAGATCCAACTCCGGGATAACATCAAAGACTGTGTCGACAGCCCTAGGTCCAACCAGGATGGACAAAGTAATCGAGCCATAGGGTTTAAGACTCATACCATCGTGTGTACGGATGGTAGATTTCGTTTCTTCATATTTCTCCTTTTGCAGTGAATTTAATACCAATGTTTCTTTAGTAATAACTTTCACACAGCTCGCGGGGTCAATCAAGACTCATGTCACAATGTTACCATTGACACGAGCGAGAATGTAGAGAGGTGAAGGTTTGTTGTTTAAGGGAAAATCCTGTGATGTAAAAGTAACATCAGGCGAACCGGGTGCGGGTGGAACAGTGGAAGTTACCGTGACCGTATTAACATAGGCCTCGGGTTGGGTAACAGAATCAGTGGGATCAATAATCATGTTAGCAGAGTATGATAGAAACGGGTCCGTGTATATCTAAAATTCACTATTAGTATTTTCCTTCGCCACCAATTTGTTAGTGTTTTGTTTATTCCCATCGAGACGAATGGTACCGTCCTCGATGCAGTCTTGTATCTCATGACACAGCCGCATACATCGTTCGGTATTATGTCCATTAACACGATGGTACTGACAGTAAGTGCTCCCATCATACCAATTAGGGTAGGGTTCCTTAAAAGGCTGAGGGGTCGGTAAAGTTATGATCTTATCCTTCAACAACTTTTGTAAGATCGAAGTATAAGATTCTGACAACTTTGTGAACTTTCGGTTGCGTTTGAGGCCGTTGTCATCAACAGCGGCTACTACATTCGCAACGGCTTTACCTTTCCCAAAGATTGATATGATGAATTTTCCCTCAGAACGGGAACGCGAAGAGGATCCCCTGAACTGAGCAACTGTTTGTTGGTACTCTCGTAGAGCTGCACACAAATGCGCAAAAGAAGGGTTTTTCATCAAGGAAAACTTCTCTTGCCAAGGCCTTTGTAAGTTGCCTATGAACACCTTCTGCACGTCAGAATCGGGCAGCTGATATGAGATTTGTGAAAGGAGCACTTGATAACGCGCTATGAAATCGGTAATCTTTTTGTTATCTCCTTGTTTACATAGGACGAGATCCGAAAAGGTCATCTTCGGCCCAATGTTTGCTTGGAATTGTCTAAGGAAATGATTTACAAGTTGATCAAATGAGAAGATAGAATTGTCAGGCAAGGAATAGTACCATTCAAGTGCTATGTCCTTGAGAGATCGGGGCAATAGTTTAGCCATCAACGCATCATGATGGAAGAAGTCCATGCAAAGGGTGTTAAAGGCAGACACATGTGTCTGCGGATCTCCTTTGCCACCGAACTTCTCAAATTTAGGGATCTCCATTCCTTGAGGGAAGGGAGTGTTCAAGATGGCAACCGACAATGGGCTATGTTGGAAGAAAGGCTGGAAGATAGGTTGGGCAGAGGCCTGGGAAAGGCTTGCCAACTGGCTCTGCATCTTACCCATATTCTGAAGCAAAGTGTTCAAAATAGGGTCGTTAGAAGACAGAGGGCCAGAGGAACCTCCTCCAAAGCCACCGCCAAGTCCACCTCCAGAACCACCACCAGTATGACTTTCGCCAGAGCCACCGCTGCCAATAGGGCCTCCACTGAAACCACCACCATGGCCTCCACCGGAGCCACCTCCGCTACCGAATCTACCACCACCACCAAAGCCTCCACCACTCAATCCGCCAAAACCTCCACCACCAGAGGTGACAGAAGGGGTAAAGCTAAAGCCCAAAGGGACCTTATTCACTTTGATAGTTTCAAGTTACTCAGGGACGAAAGGGATACTGATAGAAGGGACCGCATCAGTTATGTAAACGGAAGTGGGAGGCATTGATACCCCTAACTGTCCTTCACGCTCTTCGAAGGTGACTCCTTGTGCAAAGCTGGGGTTGCCCGAAGGAGCGCATGTTTCAGCAAGACCGAGGAGACTGCTTAGAAGTTCAATGCCTATTCAATCTTTACCCATCATATGTTTTAATTCACTAATAACCCGAGCAGCTCTAGCCATCTTCGGATTTCTTTCCAAATGGTTTTCCAAGTCGCCCTATCCTTTAGCAAGGGCAGACACATATTCTGCAGGGATTTGAACGGCCTCATACTCATCCACTGATGATGGCATGGGAGACGCAGGAGGAGTGGGAATGTGATCGATTTCGTCAGTGAATCCCATCTCATTCCTCGATAACTACTCTTGTGCAGCCAAACTAACAGTACGACCAGAGAAAAGGCCTATAGAGAGACCAAGCCAAACCTTCTTCCTATCCATCGAGAGATGTTGTACACTTCTCCTCACAATATGCCCAAAATTTGTGGATTGGGTTGTGATGCTCATAAACTTTCACAACACTTGAGAACACAACAATCGCGAAGTACCCGAGGGAAGCCTCAACACCAACAGATGAATAGACGTTGGTTCACATCAGGTTCACCAAAAATGTAAGAGAGGGGGACCACCCCATGCAAGACCCCAAGTCACAGAGGTTCAAGATGCGAGAGGCTGCCCTAACTTACCTCAGCTAAGTACAATGTTTAAGGTATGAGGATGAGAATGACGAGGACTATGAGGTCCTACAATCACTCTGCAATCCCGAGTTTTAAGGTGGGGCTAGGCAAGTCAGTTTTCAGGTTCAACTCTGCGCCTCAGGGAGCTCTCTGCCCGAGGACGGAAGCGCGGTCTTTGGACGACAGCGCGGCGCGCTGGAGTCTCGAAAGTGCGTTGTCGTCCGTACGGCCAGACAACAGCAGAGATAAGGTTAAACCTGTTGAAACGACTAATGGCCCAGCTGACTAACTAAAGGGCCAAAATGATGCAAGTAAATAAACGAAGTATTCTCTAATATTGTAAAGTAAATAAGCAAGAGTAAAGAAGATGAGGAGAATCTCACCGAGAAATTCGTTTGCCAGCTGATCTTCTGCGAAGCACGCACACCTACACACAGAAAGAGGGAAAATGTTGGGTGGCTGAATAGGGGTCTGCCTCAGTCAGACCCCCGTTTAGGTGTTTCCACCTCCACGGACAGCCAAGGAAACGAGATAAAGAAATAGTGTAATAAAGAGAATGCAAACACTACAAAGCAGTACTATGCTACTCAACCAAGTGATAGAGGAGAGGAGAGGGAAGCTTACCACCTCCACCAAGAGCACTCAAGGCTACTTCGAGGAGAAATGAGATGAACTCAAGCCTCTGCTGCAATGGCGTGGTCCCAAATGTGCTCTACCGAGGTGACGGAGTGAAGCTTTCGCTACAATGGAATGCTTGAATGCTTGGAGTGAGAGTGGATGCAAAAGTGTGAGTATGGAAGCTTGAAGTGTGCAATAGCTCAAACGAAGTTGTGAAGAGTTCAATTTAATGTTGAAGGGGCGAATTTGAAGAGGGAATGAGGAAAAACGGCCATATTCTGGTCGGTCGGCCGAAAGGGGCGTTACAACTTCACTGCCAATGAGAAGTGTAACACCTTTGCAGGTTCAGCTGCAGGAATCTGCCAGGGACGTAAGCACGTTGCACAGACATCTGCTCAACGCGCGGGCGTCCCCAACAGAAAGGCCTCTACCGACGCTCAAAACAGGCACCAAGTGGGCTGCCAACAGCGGGCTTGGAATTAAGCCTCCAAACTTGGTTTTCTAAGGTGGATAAAGGAAAAAGGGGATTTGCATAGGGGATGCAAATTCACTTGTATACAGTTATAAGAAGAGTGGGGGAGGTGGCTTACGAGATAGAGCTACCAAAGCACAGCAAGATCCATAATGTCTTCCATGTATCCAGGCTTAAAAAGGTTCTTGGGCAGCAAGTCCTCCCTTGCACTAAGTTACCTCCTCTAGATGAGGAAGGGCAACTTATTTTAGAGCCAGAATTTATCATATACACCAAAGAAAGGAATTTGAGGAACAGGATCATTACAGAGTTTTTAATCAAATGGAGGGGCTTCCTGAAGATGATGCTACATGGGAAAGAGAAGAAACCCTCAAAGCATTTAGAGATAAACAAAGTCAAGAAGGGCAAACCCCTAAGAGTTCTTGACTAGAACAAGAAACAAACTAACTATTGTATGTAATTCTTCTTTTGCTTTCAATATAAGCTAATAAGTCATTTCCTTGTAGGATAAGGTGTAAAATTATAACAAAATTATGCATGTAAAGAACTAAGATGGATACACCAAGATATAGGGTATCCATAAAGCCGGGAAGAGATTAGATGTAATGGAATGTTCCAATCTTTTCCCAAGAAAGAGACTGGATAGACCTAAGAATAAGGTGTTCAGAAGACCTGGAAAAGATTAGATGTAACGAAATGTTACAATCTCTTTCCATGGTTATAAGGCTGGATAGACCTAAGAATAAGGTGTCCAGAAGACCTGAGAAAAGATTAGCTGTAACAAAATGTTACAATCTTTTCCAAGGTTATAGGGCTGGATAGACCTAAGAATAAGGTGTCCAAAAGGCTTGGGAATGGATTAGATGTAACGAAATGTTACAATCCTTTCCCGGGATAAGACAAGCATTCCAGACTAGGGAATCAAGAGATTAAGAAACCTTAAGGGAAGAAGACCCTGTGTTGCTTGAGGACAAGCAATGTCAAGCGGGGGAGACTTGTGATGTCCCCAATGTATAGAAGTAATCAAGATAAGTATATGATCTAATACACTTACATAGGATAAGGTGTAAAATTATAACAAAATTATGCATGTAAAGAACTAAGATGGATACACCAAGATATAGGGTATCCATAAAGCCGGGAAGAGATTAGATGTAATGGAATGTTCCAATCTTTTCCCAAAGTAAAGAGACTGGATAGACCTAAGAATAAGGTGTTCAGAAGACCTGGAAAAGATTAGATGTAACGAAATGTTACAATCTCTTTCCATGGTTATAAGGCTGGATAGACCTAAGAATAAGGTGTCCAGAAGACCTGAGAAAAGATTAGCTGTAACAAAATGTTACAATCTTTTCCAAGGTTATAGGGCTGGATAGACCTAAGAATAAGGTGTCCAAAAGGCTTGGGAATGGATTAGATGTAACGAAATGTTATAATCCTTTCCCGGGATAAGACAAGCATTCCAGACTAGGGAATCAAGAGATTAAGAAACCTTAAGGGAAGAAGACTCTGTGTTGCTTGAGGACAAGCAATGTCAAGCGGGGGAGACTTGTGATGTCCCCAATGTATAGAAGTAATCAAGATAAGTATATGATCTAATACACTTACATTTTTTTAATAGATAAAAGATCTACATATATATATATGTGTATATTTAAATACAATTGTCTAGACAAACTCATTTCTTATATATTGTACTAATCAAGCTCTAATACAGCCGATCAAACAAATACAAGATTAATTAAATCAAGTTAATGAAGGGACGCGATTAGTGAAGGATTAGACGCATCTTTGGAGAGGACGCTTGAAGGAACACGTCCATTGACCCGCCTATATCTAGCTTTAGCCGATGAGGAGGAAGGAATATATAGAAAATCACGAACCAAGAGGGAAGCAAGTCAGAGGCAAAGACGTTGCAGAAATTAGCATCATATTGGTGAAGGACGCACAGATCCAACCAAGACAAATTCCAAGGACAGTCGATAGACAAGCACCATCAGACATTCCAATTGGGGCATACAGAGATAAGAATGAAGTGATGTAAATCGAAAGATATCCCCAACAATCCTCCAGAGAATTCAATTTATATTCCAATCATACTGAGATTGATACTCCATAATTTAGAGACAAGAGACGCCACAGGGATAGCTCCAAATTCTAATCATTATACTTCAAATTGGTAGCAGCAAGGTTCGCATATCAAACAAAGAACATAAGTTCCTAATTTCGACTCTCCATTATTATTATTATTCTTGATTGAAATTGCTAAGGGGAAGGTACTGCTAAAGACCCATTGTTCAATCAAGTTGTAGAGGATTTAAAACAAAATTTACTTGGTCTAATAAGGGAACATCACAGATATTTATCTATTCTTATTCTTGTACTCCTAAGTATTTGATTTGAAGATTGGCTTCATAGTCTATTGTTCTCAACATCAAAGACAAAATTATCAAAATTTATTAAGGACCATCACACTTTGCATGTCAAGCAAAAAAGCATTTTTTCGAATTTCTGATGTTGTGGGTTTGCTTAGAATCATTTTCTCTACAAAACCCACATCTTGGAATTTTTTGTAAAATATGCCCCTCGACAGGGTATTTTTAGCCTCATTAGGAGCTATTTTAGCTTTCCGAAAGAAGTTGTCAGAATATAGTCATGTTTACAGTCAACAGGCGAGTTTTTTAGAATACAGTTCACTCAGACTGAATTCAAGACCAAATCGGTCTTAATTCACAATTTCATATGAAAAGCTGACACCGATTTGCATCAAGCGCATCCGGAGAGTTGATTCAAACAATTTGGCAGGAGTAGTCACTCAAAGTCCACATGGTTTCATACCTTGTATAGTTGATTGCCTTCCAAGGCTAGTTTAGAGGGTTGACACCGTTGGAATTCTGCGTGTGCAACGAGTTCATGTGCATTTCTCACAACCAAAGTGTTCGCGGTCAAACTTTGCGCTTTCGTCATGCCACACTCTTCCATTGAGAAAAACATGAAAAGCGTCAAAAGCATAAAGCTGTAGAAAAAACGGAGGCCATCACTTCAATTGCAGAGCCACCAGATTTACCAATCAATGAACTGCCAGTTGAAGTGTGCAAATATTTCCAGGATTGCTCAAGTTGCTAACAAGTAGTGAATTGACAGTTAAGACATGTGATGATCTCAAAATGGTGATGCTATCAACAACCTCGTGGAGGGGTTAATTGCTCGAGATCACGACCAGTGAGCTACAAATTAGGACGCCCCACCTTTTCAGAATAGACATTAGACACAGGAGTTGACTTGACACTTCTTTTCAAGTTAACTCACTGTCTCGCCTATTGAGCATGTCTATTTTGAACTCGCCTATGTACAGTTGGAGTTCTCATATAGTTTTCAATTTCAAATTGTAAGAACCCTTACAAATTCTAACTGAATTTTTCCCTTCGCTAGTCTGAAAATTTCTGATTTGCTTTTCTCCTAAAGCACTTAAGCTCTTTAACTTTTGTTTTCAACAAGGGTTTATTATATCATGTAGATATAAATAACAAGAAATGAACTTGAACATAGATTTTAGGCAATCAAACCAGTCACATAAACATAGATGAACATACCCAGCAATGACAGCTTATCTTCTTATTTGATTTGAAAGCTGATTACAAATAGAGAGGGCTGGAAAGTACAATTAGTTAAGTCTGATTTGAATTTCAGACCTTCAATTGCATTCAAATGTGCCATGTGAATAGAAGATGAAGCTATATGAAGTATGGATGATATGCCCTATTGGAAATGACTGAAATGCAACTATAGCAGCCCACTGAAGGTTGTAGATGCCAATAATCCTCAGATCTAAAAATGAAATCAACTTGAAGACTGATGTTACAAAAGTCTGATTATGCATGAAAACTGGAAATTGCCAAAGATGCCCTCCTTTGCCAAGCAAACCACTTGAAAACCCTCTTCTAGCAAGTATTGATGAAAGTGTCACAAAACAAAATCCAAATCTGCAAATTAAACTTCACTAAAGCACTCCGGTTAAGCTCTATGATGAACTCTATTTGAATTCATCTCACATGGTGGAATGGGGTCATCACCATACCACTATATTCAAGGGAGCACCACCTTGAATCGACTGAAAATTACTTTCAGTCAAGAGACAACTCTCTTCAGAATGTCTTAACAGAATAGCAACACCAAAAAACCAGATATCTTACAATCTTCTAAGCCTTTGAATAAGGCTCCAAGTCAAAACCGCCCTTAGAAGAGAATTTGATTTGTTTTCAATAAAATATTCAATGACTTCATGGCTAAGGCACTTAAACCGCCCTTAGGGAAGATCTGATTTTATTTTATTAAAATATTATTTTCCTTCTTCTCCAAGGTACCTAAGCCGCCCTTAGCCAAGGATCTGATTTTATTCATTAAAATATTCCTTGCCTTCTTCACTAAGGCACCTAAGCCATCCTTATCCAAGGATCCAATTTTATTTATTAAAATATTGGTTGCCTTCTCCCTTAAGTCTCCTAAATCGTCCTAGGAGAGAGAATTGACCTCCTTGTTTGCTTTGACTTACAAGTGGACCTCCTTGTTTGCTTTGACTTGCAAGTGGACACGAGATATTAATAAAATATGATCAACATGATGCTTTATTTCTTGTTAAGGATAATTCTTCTCCAAAATTTATGATTCTCATGGCCAATATCATTCCCTTATCTCGCCATCTAACCCACGAGAATGCTGGATGGGCTAGGATCAAGTCATCAAAATGTCACTCCAAGAATGGGGACATTACAGTCCTCCCTTCTCAGGATTGCTTGCCCTCAAGCAATCACCATACAACCCACTACTCCACTCTGATTGAAATGCCAATATACCATAATCCATGAAGCAACATAATGGAATCCATGTAAATGATGCACCCAACCAATCAATACCTGGATCCCAAACCAATCTATCCAACCTACTGTAAGAGATGCAACTGGAATCTTTTCACGAAATCACCATGAAACACCCATCCATTATGGTAGACCAGTAAGAAGATGTGAAATTGAACTCTTATATGCATATAAACCAATCCATAAGGCCACCAAACGCTGCTGTGATGACTCAAACCAGCATTAAGACCAATGCCAATGGTGTCATCATACCCATTTATAAGCAGATAATTCATCTCATATGCAATATCCATCAAATAGATATGCCTCCACACATTCCCAAGCAACTGAATAGCTGTTATAGACCATGCTAAATCTGGAAGTGCCATGGAGTTCCAAGTAGGACAGCTACTAACCCATGACGAATCAATGAAGATGAAGTCACCAATCAATAAAAAGAAAGCTGTCATATCATAATAAATCAATGACATAACCAAAGATGAGTTACGGATGCCTTTAACACCCATCAAAGACAACTCTTGAGTGGTTGGTCCACTATGGGTGTCAAGAACAAAATCATCAACTCCTTGAAGGAAATGATCAACAACTGAAAATTCTGAATTATCCTCATCTATCCATGTGTCAAAACATGTGGGCATTCTCCTATCCTGTTCCATCATGCTTGAAGTTTTCACTAAACCATCCAAATGATATGTCTCATCAATCTCATCACTACAAACATGTGAACAACATGAAATTTCTGTTTCATATAAATTCACTCATTCATTGTGTCTGGCTGTCATAAGACGCTTGTTCATGACATATTCAACCTCATTAACATCATTCTTTGGAAAGAGAGATCTAAGATAAGCCTCCCTTTGTTGTTTTGTCTAATCTAAGTGGTGAACTTGTTTTTTGACTTGTTGAAGATGCTGTCTTTCATGGGCAGCCACTAGCTTAGCCTCCTTGGCCCTTTGTGACCATATATCACACCAAATTTGTGTCCTTTCCATGTCCTCCCAAGTCTGATATACAAAATCAGAATTCTTATGACTTGAATTCACTATACAAAATCCATTTTTAATAACTAATTTTTGAACACCATCCATAGAAAACTCTATGGTACTATCATCCTTATGTGAACTGTTACCTCATGATGGAGTGAAGGAATATGATAGCTGTTATAAAAATCAGTATACCTGTTGTTGGCATTACAATCCGCACCTTTGGAGGTGCAACAGTCTCTATTATGGTTTCCTTATCAGCGTTCCTCTCAACATGGACTTGCTTCTTTATCCTTTTGTCTGGTGTGTCCTGGTAGACATGATCAAAATCTAAGAAATTCAGTTTGTAGGATGGATGCCTCCTCTTCCTACCCAGCAAACTCTCAAGCCAAGACGAATCTCGGCTAATCTCACTAGAAGGATTAGTGCTAGTCCTAGGAAACCCTGATGAGTGTGAATGCATGGAAGCACTGCTAGGTGGTGGCGAGTCTAATCCCAAGTTAATGTGAATCGGAACTGGAGACTGTTGTGGTGTTGGTGATGGCATGGGAGGTCGTATCTCTATCTGGTGTGTCCTGGTAGACATGATCAAAATCTGAGAAATCCAGTTTGTAGGATGGATGCCTCCTCTTCCTACCCAGCTGACTCTCAAGGCAAGACGAATCTCGACTAATCTCACTGGAAGGATCAGTGCTAGTCCTAGGAAATCCTGATGAGTGTGAATGCGTCGAATCACTACTACGTGGTGGCGAGTCTAATCCCAAGTCAATGTGAATCGGAATTGGAGACTGCTGTGGTATTGGTGATGGCATGGGAGGCTGTATCTTTGCTTCTGGCATGTTATCAACTGAATTTGTGGCAACTCCCACATGTTCTTGTTGGTCCAAAACGACAACTAGTGTTTTTCCTTTTGAATTTCCAGATACTTTGCTTCCCTTAGGAGGATTACTCCTTTTCTTTTGTTTGGGCTTTGTCTTCGACATGGAAGGCAGTGAAACATCCACCGGTGACAGCTCTATATTTGGCATGACTACCCTCCTCGTCTTCTTGCTCTCCGAGTAGAGTATGCTATTATTGACAGCCCTGATTGACCTTTCCTTTACAGATGTGAATTCCTTAGCAAATCAATCGACAACTGGAAGTGGTTGCATATCAACCTGTTCTCTGAAAAATGGTGGAAGTACATCCCCATCATCATCTAACAGCCCTCCCACATCCTCTGACATGAAGACAGAAATTTGTGACATGAAGAGTTTGTGAGAGAGTGAACCTGTTGTAGCTGCGCCTGCACACCTCGAGCTCATCCTCGCAGTTGACCCAATAGTCCTCCATAGAAGACTTGTGATAAGAACGATCACCAAGGCATGCTGAGTAATAACCCCAAGGGTCATATGAGCGCCTCTCAACAAGGTACTTAAGATTAAGTCTTTCTAACTCATGGCCCATAGCCTTGGCGTCAACTACTATCTTGCACCTGTAAATGCTCATCTATAATGGAAAATTGGCAACCGGCTTACGTTTGTTATGCACATGTGAGTGAACATCGTACAATTGCCTTATAAACTCCATGAAAACCACCCTATCCGAAGAATAGCGGGGTAGCATGGCTGGATGACTTGCATATCCGTAGACACAGATGTAGGTATAAGTAGGGAACTGAATGAACCAATCTGCCCATTCTACCATTGCTGCTCTGGCTTTCGCTGAGATACGTACATGTAGTTGACAGTCTAGGTTTCTCATTGTGTACATCAAAAATGCCTCCTGCACACGCTTGTGTCATTCAGACTTCGTGAACTCAAGTTGGTCGTAATATTGATGAACTTTTTGTACACTGAAAATTCCCACAGTGTTCAACCCTTTAAACTGGCCCTGGAAGGCAATCAGATACACGAGGTACGAACACATATGAAACTCGTGAGCAACCAAGAAGTCGGTCATCTGCTTGTGGAGTACATCGCTGATCAAAGAGGCCCAGTTGTAATGCTCCCTTCTATAAATGATTTGAGTCGTGATGTAATACATCCAAAGCTGGAATTTATGAGCATCTACATGACCAAAAACGCGATTAAGAAGGGTAATCAAAATCGCGTACTCATCTTTGAATTCACCGCGACCCACATTCTTTGGCAAGTTGACTTTCTTTTGTTTTAGCCACCTTTCTACCATCTTATTCTAACATTTGTCCTTATCAACAATGAATGCCTTCTCAAACTGATCCATGGTAATGACCAAACTATTTGGATGTTGGGGAATACCAAAACACTTCTCAATGTCCCTGGGCTTGAGACTGCAAATCAGCCGCCCATCTACTAACTGAATTTCTCGAGTAGTAGAATTGTAATGCTTTACTCAAGACATCACGAATTCTATGCATTGTACTAAGATAGGAAGTGAAGCCGCCTCTAGCAACCCGGATTCTTTGATGTTTTGAAATATAATCTGGTTCATTTCTGACACATTCAAGTCAACCTCTAGATCGACCTAATGTAAATCCATGTCAGTTGTTCTGATGAAATCATGAATTAAGACCAACTTGGTCTTGAATTCAGTTTGTGTGAACTGCTTTTTGAAAAATTTGCCTATTGATTGTAAACACGGCTATGTTCTAACAACTTTTTCCGGAAAGCTAAAACGTCTACTGGTGAGACTAAAAATACCCTGTCAAGGAGGCAATTTTCACAAAAAATTTAGAGACGTGGGTTTTGTAGAGAAAATGATTCTAAGCAAACCCACAACGTCAGAAATTTGAAAAAATGTTGTTTAGCTTGACATGCAAAGACTTTTCAGTCGAGAACCGCAGGGGTTTTAGGGTTTCTAGAAGCATTTTTGCTGAAAAAAACTGAAACATGGGTTTTGTGCAGAAGATGATTTTAAGCCAACCTAGATCCTTCGTTTTTCAAAATATTGAATTTTCCTCTACCATGCAAAGGAATTTCCGGAAAAGAAAAATAAGCAAAGCTTCAAAAATGGAAGCTACGAGGCAAATTTTCCTAAAAAATTCTAACACATGGGTTTTGTAGAGAAAACCATGCACAACACACCCAAATGGTCAAAACTGTGAAAAGACCGCCATATACTTGGATGTGCGAAAGAAAACCTAAGACAAGGATAGAAGAAATAAGAGAGAGAAGATAGAAGTTATATTCTGCCTCTGCCTATCCTTGAATGAAGTCTGCTGAATAATTTAGACCTGTATTTGCAAAGAAATCTGAAAAATAACACCTGTGGCGCCTTCAAATCATGCTTGCAGAAGAGAAAACTTGTTTGCACTCAACCTGTTGTGAGAATAATGGATGCCTTTGTGCATATTTAAAGAATTTTGAGGGTTTAAGCATCACATTTAGGAGATAATCCTAAATTTAAAACGAAATATTCTGATTGGACCTCACTTCGTTAAACAGAAACTGACTCTGAGTCAGAAATAGGCGCCACCTCTTTATAGTTCAGTTTAACTTAACATGCAAAACTGACATTGAGTCTCAAAATAGGTGCCACCTTTAAAATATTGAAGAAATACGCCTTAAGCAAAATTGACTGGTGAAACTGAAGATTTTTATATTATTTTATTCAGTTAACTAAGTTCCACCTTTCTGGGTCGGCTTGAAAATGCATGCTGATTCCAAAAAGTCAAACTTTGACTTTCTAGGCGCCCTCCTTCAAAACTTGAGATTTTTAGCTAACTTCCCATTTTTTAGCTGCTTGAAAACGTCACCACAGCCTCTATTGAACTCTGATTTCCAGATGCCCGGTTGATGCTAGCGCTGAGCTAACACATCCACTGCGTAGCTAGAACAAGTCTGATGACATGTTGCTGGGAGTTGCGAAAGCTAAAAACTGAGTCTGACGCCTCAAAAACAAGGGCACATTTTTCCAAAAGGATGCATATGACACCATACTTAACCATTTTCCTGATTTGCCTCTTCGTGCTTCAATCTGCCGCTGCCGGTGAATGATGATTCTCGTCGATTGGATGCTAGATCCATCGCGTAGTTGGAAGAATTCCGCAAAGAATGACTATGTGCATGGCATCTGAAAGTTGAATCAAGGCCCTTAAATGCAAGGGTGCCCCTAGTCTGCAGGGGCGCAATTACATCTTCAAGAATGATTTTGTAATTTGCAACTTTCACGCGAACGCTCCACTTTGACCCCCACCACCGAGAGTTGGATTGCTCTGTTGTGCACGCCAAATATCTCATCGCGAAGATGGAACAACTTGGAAGAGATGTTCCTGGAAGCGACGAAGCTTGAAAAATGCTTCTAAGACCTCCAGTAGAAGGGCCTCTTTTTCAAGGAAGTATGTAAATTCCATACTTAGCCAATTTTCTGCTTGTGTTCATCCTTCAACATTTTCCACTAAGTCTTCATCTATGGGCATCTGACTTATCCTGAGGGCTGTTGGTTGGATTCACTAGATAGCTAGGAGGATTCTGCACAGATCTCGTGGAGACGACAGCTGTCGAAAACTTCATCTAGCTGACCAAAAGGCTAGGCGCCTATGGCCTGTAGAGGTACATTTTGATATTTTCACCTTTATTTACCCTTTGTTTTACGTGCTTGCTAGAACAACTGCCACGGTTACTCAGCATGTCTTACGAACTTGCGAATGGATGCATCACGGAGCTGGGCTGAATCAAAAGAGATCCCCTGGAAACAGATTTTGCAAATTCCATCATCTGACAGATCTAATTCAAGGGCGCCCCTGGGCTACAGGGGCACCTAAACTACAAATTTGATTGTCTTTGTGATATGTAAATTATCCGTACCTTCTGCTTCCGCCTTCGTCTGTCGAAGTTTGCAACTCGAATAGACTCACTTGATAGCTTGTTGGAAAGTTGACAGAATTCCAGAAAGAATGAATGTATTTGCGACCAAAAACAACTGAATCTAAGCCTCCAAATTGAAGGGCGCCCCTGGCCTGCAGGGGTGCAGATTTTCTCTGGAAGTGAATTTCCTCCATTTCGTGCTTTGCGAACACCGTATTGCTTGTTGAGTTAACCAAGTAGAAGCATTACTGTTGTTGACATGTGTGCATGACTGTATTTCACCACTTTTACGTGTACGGACACTGCAAAGTTGACTTGCACGTTGATTGCGCAAGCGTCTCTCACGTAGCAAGGCATAGTGTTTCCAAACTTAGAATATTTTTTGCACTTTTCACCATGTGAAAATCCCCTCCGTCGAAAAGCATCTTTTTCAGCATCTTTCTTCTCAGGATCTTTTGCTTTGAGTTTCAGGTTTAGATTTTGACACCTGGTAATGGCCAACTGCCATTGATGACCTCGGAGGTCCTCACTTTTCTCCTGAAAAAGTGAAAACTACCCACCAAGCTTAAACTGATTTTTAACTGAAACTAACTTCACCCCTGTGATCATGATGTGAAATAAGCCAATCAAAATTAATTTCAACCAATTCTGACAAGTTTCTATTTTTAGGGTTTTTTAGGGTTTTCCCAAAAATAGGGGTCCAGAAACCCTAATTTTCAAGATTTTCAAATTTTACCATTATCTTCCTGACATCAAACTGACTAGAAGCCCATACTTAATTTGCCTAAAAACTGAGTTTTGACCTCACTTTACAAGATTTAGACTATTTTAAGCAAAATGCCTTAATGTATCAAAAAAAATTTGGTTTGGGTAAAACACCTGTCATATTTTTGTGCCATGTCTTCAAGCTTCACAAGTGCATCTCCATTGAAAATTTCAATCCCAGCACTTACACTTTGTGTACCAACAGTTGTAGACTCATTTTCACAAGTTCTTCCATGTGTGTAAGAGTAGCAATCTCATAAGAATGAGGAAGAATATTGCTGTCCCAATTCAGACCTTTGGAATCCTCTTTTATGCTTACATTGTAGTCACCAAACACCATCAAGTCTTGATTTGTCTCATCTTCTTCCCAAGTGATTAGGGGTGGAAGTGGTTCAAAGAAGCCTTCATCACTAAATGTTACTAGGCTGCAAGGTACCTCATAGATCTTTATCCTCTCTTCCCTTATGGGTGGAAGGTCATCAACATAATCAAACAAGGGATTATCATAATAAGAGTAAAATGGCATCATATCAATAGACTCATGTCTCTCTACATCTGCTGATATAGGATATTGGCACAATGAATTTCCCATCACATACTTATCTTCCCACTTAGCATGACTAGGATCATTATCTCCACAATCTTCATTGGATTCAAACTCACATGTGGACGCTATACTGTTGTTCAAACACAGAAAATCTGAATACTGATCATACCTTTCCAAGGTGCCTTGGTTGTCTTCTCCTGCTTCTCTCTTCATCAAGAAGTGCTGGTCTAGGAGGAGTGCCCAGCTGAAAGTTATACGTTCTTCTAGCTGCCATAGCTGCCACAAAACTGATCCATATCTTCATCTCCTTAGCTGATATGATTTTTACTTCTACCCAACTACATGGTGTGGTATCTTTGACAAACCAAACATTATCAAATTGTAGGATCTTCTTGTTAAGAAATCTCTTAGTCTCTATAGTCAACTCTCCACGACAAAATGACCCATATAATCTTGACAAATGTTCCTCCATTGTGGATAATGTATATTCAACCCAAACGGAATCACTTATGACTCCCTCTACATATGTAGGTATAACACTAGTGGCTGATCCACCAAGTGTGTATTCAACTACTCCACCAAGTGTGTATTCAACTACTCCACCAACTCTATAATTTGAGCCTTTAATGGACTCTCAACTAGAGGTAACTCATGAGTCTCAAGATGTAAATTAGGTACACAAATAGGATTTATTGAATCATACTTCTCTTGTTCATGCACATCTGCACGTTCTTCTTGCTTCCTCATCTCAAGAGGTTCATCCCTTGTATGTTCCATCTCCATGTCTTCTTCCCTTGGAAGAAATAGTGATCGAAGATAGGCTTCTCTTTGTCTTCTTGCATTATCTATCAGATTGCATCTTTCCTCAACCTCTTGTAAGTGTTGTCTTGCTTGGGCAGCAAGCATCTTGGCCTTGTTAGCTCTTATAGACCACTCATCACACAACCGTTTGTCCTTTTAACATCTTCCATAGTATGGTGAATGAAATCAAGACCTTTGTGGCTTGAATCCACCATATATTTCTCATGTGTAACACTCTCAACTTGAGTACCAACATAAGACTCGGAAACCTTATTACCTTCATGTGAAATGGAAGCTACCTCATGATGATGCAAGGAATCATCATCACAATGGAAAGTAGACTCATCTACAACTTGTTCTTCTTCAATGACTGATCTAGAATTATGTTCACCTATAGGCTGATCAATGACAACTGGTGTACGATTCTCCCAATCATTAGAGTTACCCATGTTAATGCCATACTCATGCTTTGAATCAACTTGCTTCTCAAATTCCTCATGGAGGCTTTTGACAACTTCACTTGTAGATGCATCAAATGAGTTTCTTTTATTCTTCTTTTCTTTTTCTTTTCTTTTTCTTGTTGTGCAAATGACACGATGGTTGACATTAAACTTGTTGACAATTGTTGTTGGCATTGCATATAAAAAAATTTGAGATCATTCATGCCCTTCATAATCTCTTGCATAACTCTATCATTAACCTTCTTGGATGAACTTGAACTTGTACCTGTTGATCTTGTTGAATCTCTAGAATACTTAGGCTTCCTTGGTACCGAATCTTCATACTACTGTGAACTATGAGCTGGGCTCTTTGAACTTTTCTTGTTTGAAACCCTTTCCTTTGTTGGTGAAGCAGGAAGGAAAGTAGGTAGCAATCTTTCGTCTTTGATTCTAGCCATGAATGTAGCTTGATAAAGAACTGAAACAAACTCTTATTTGTAACCCACAAGCTGGCAAGAACTTGGCTCTAATACCACTGTAAGAACCCTTACAGGTTCTAACTGAATTTTTCCCTTCGCTGGTCTGAAAATTTCTTATTTGCTTTGCTCGCAAAGCACTTAAGTTCTCTAACTTTTATTTTCAACAAGAGTTTATTATATCATGTAGATATAAATAACAAGAAATGAACTTGAACATAGATTTTAGGCAATCAAACCAGTCACATAAACATAGATGAACATACCCAGCAATGATAGCTTATCTTCTTATTTGATTTGAAAACTGATTACAAATACAGAGGGCTGGAAAGTACAATCAGTTAAGTCTGATTTGAATTTCAGACCTTCTATTACATTCAAATGTGCCAAAACACAAGTCCAAACTCTAGACGAATGAATAGAAGATGAAGCTATATGAAGTATGGATGATATGCCCAACTAGAAATGACTGAAATGCAATTGGAGCAGCCCACTGGAGGTTGTAGATGCCAATAATCCTCAGATCTGAAAATGAAATCAACTTGAAGACTGATGTTACAAAAATCTGATTATGCATGAAAACTGGAAATTGCCAAAGATGCCCTCCTTTGCCAAGCAAACCACTTGAAAACCCTCTTCTAGCAAGTATTGATGAAAGTGTCACAAAACAAAATCCAAATCTGCAAATTAAACTTCACTAAAGCACTCCGGTTAAGCTCTATGATGAACTCTATCTAAATTCATCTCACATGGTGGATGGGGTCATCACCATACCACTATATTCAAGGGAGCACCACCTTGAATCGACTGAAAATTACTTTCAGTCAAGAGACAACTCTCTTCAGAATGTCTTAACAGAATAGCAACACCAAAAAACCAAATATCTCACAGCCTTCTAAGCCTTTAAATAAGGCTCCAAGTCAAAACCGCCCTTAGAAGAGAATCTGATTTGTTTTCAATAAAATATTCAATGACTTCATGGCTAAGGCACTTAAACCGCCCTTAGGGAAGATCTGATTTTATTTTATTAAAATATTATTTTCCTTCTTCTCCAAGGTACCTAAGCCGCCCTTAGCCAAGGATCTGATTTTATTCATTAAAATATTCCTTGCCTTCTTCACTAAGGCACCTAAGCCGTCTTTATCCAAGGATCTGATTTTATTTATTAAAATATTGGCTGCCTTCTCCCTTAAGTCTCCTAAACCATCCTAGGAGAGAGAATTGACCTCCTTGTTTGCTTTGACTTACAAGTGGACCTTCTTGTTTGCTTTGACTTGCAAGTGGACCTCCTTGTTTGCTTTGACTTGAAAGTGGACCATGAGATATTAATAAAATATGATCAACATAATGCTTTATTTCTTGTTAAGGATAATTCCTCTCCAAAATTTATGATTCTCATGGCCAATATCATTCCCTTATCTCGCCATCTAACCCACGAGAATGCTGGATGGGCTAGAATCAAGTTATCAAAATGTCACTCTGAGAATGGGGACATTACACAGTTAACTGATGTTAGTTATCAATTGACTCTCATGTCATAAGGACTTGCTTGTTGCACAGTCCAATTAGTTTAGTTTAGAATCAGTTAACCGGGGTAGTTTTTCCATTTAGCTGTTAAGTTGCATACATTTAGACTTAAGAATAAATCTTGCATGCTTGCAAGACTAAGTGTAAACTCAAGGAGATTTTAGGGTTCCCTACTCCTTGAAGTTCTATAAATAAGAGCACCCTTGCTCATTTGTACTTTAATTTTTGTTGCAATAATAAATTGTTGAGCCACCTTATCATGCAATAATGTTATTTTGTATCTATTCACTTAGATAAATATAATGTTGGTTTGATCATTCATTGTGTGCATATCTCGTTATGCAATTTGTTGTCCCATTTTTATCCTTGTTGTGATTAATAAGCTTGTTTCATATCTACACCTCAGATAGGAGTCCCTCCTCCTTGGGAATTTAAAAATAAAGTTTATCGTGTGACGTTATTAATAATCTTTGTTTCATATCTACACCTCGAATATGTTCTGAAAAGAACTGGTAATTCTATTACTTGCTTGCATTAACAAGAAGAAAAGATTACAATATATATCAGTTACATAGCACTGAAGACATTTATGAATCTAGCTACTTCAACTACCTATAACTATAGACATTTAAGATGTCTAACAACCTCTACCTAATTACATTTATTATTAACCATTAACTATATAGAGATATATTATTCTAACACCCTCCCTTAATGGTCAATCTATCAACAACACCAAGTTGCCCCCTAAATTTAACAAACTTATCCGGGCTCAGAGACTTGGTGAGAATATCGGCAATCTGATCCACTCTCAGAACATACTGCAGTTGAACTTTTCCGTCTTCTACCAGCTTGCGGATGTAGTGACAATGAAGCTCGACATTCTTGGTACGTTCATGGAAGACTAGATTTTTGGCCAGTTTGAACACCCCTTGATTATCAATGTACAAGGGAGAAGGACCTGCTTGTGACATTTGCATGTCAGAAAGCATCCTGCGAAGCCAAACTGCCTCACATGTTGCCTTAACTGTTCCTCAATACTCAGCTTTAGTCGAGGAAAGAGCCACTGCATGTTGCTTCTTGCTGGTCCATGTTACAGCACCTATACCCAAACTAAATACATACCCAGAAGTGGATTTTTTGTCATCCACTGAACCTGCCCAATTTGAGTTTGTATAACCAATCAGCTTTGGATCCTTGCATCTGCCATATAGAATGCCAAAATCTAAAGTTCCCTTCACATATTTCAGTACTCGCTTCACTACAATCCAATGATCAACTTTTGGAGCTGTCATGAAGCGAGAAATGTAGCTCACAGCAAAACTGATATCAGGTCTAGTGGCAGTGAGGTAGATGAGACTGCCCACTAGTTGCCTGAATGCTATCTCATTTACTGCAGGTGAATTAGATTTGGCTGATAACTTCAACCCCTTCTCCATAGGTGTGGAGGTAGGTTTGCAATCTTGCATCCGAAATTTGTCAAGCAAACTTCTGGAATATTTAGAATGAAAGATAAAGATGCCACCAGTGGTCTACCAAACCTCAATACCCAAACAATAATGGATAAGCCCCAAATCTATCATGTCAAAAGCGTGATACAAATCCTATTTTATTGTTGCAATCAAATGTGTTGAACTGCCAATAATGATCAAGTCATCAACATAGACAACAAGAAACAAAAGATCATCACCAAAGTGCTTGACATACAAATTAGAGTTAGAAGGGCTACACTGAAAACCATGATCAACCAAGTATTGATCAATCTTGATGTACCATGCACGGGGAGCCTGTTTCAATCCATAGAGTGCTTTGACCAATCTACAAACCTGATGTTCTTTTCCGGCAACCTTGAAACCAGGAGGTTGTGTCATGTAGACTTCTTCCTGCAACTCACCATTGAGGAAGGCACTCTTGACATCCATCTGATGAACCGTCCATCCAAACTGGGCTGCAATAGCGATAAGAAGACAAATTGTGCTCATCTTGGCAGTAGGAGCAAAGGTCTCCTCATAATCAATGCCATCCCGTTGTGTGAAGCCCCAAGCTACCAACCTTGCCTTGTATTTATCTAGAGTACCATCTGCATGATATTTGACCTTGTAAACCCATTTGCAACTGATAGGTTTCTTCCTAGGAGGAAGATCAAAAAGAACCCAAGTGTGATTCTTCAGAAGACTATGGTATTCTGTCTCCATAGCCTTTTCCCATTCTGGAATTCCTTTAGCCTTTGAATATGTCTGAGGCTCATAGATGATGTGGATGTTGGCCATAAGAGCAAAATTGACTGTGTTTTGTTGCTTGCTCTTTCTTTGAGTTGATCTGCCCTCAATGAGTTCATCATCATGAAGATCTCCAATAGTCTTGACCCACCACTTAGGCCGGAGAGTAGAAGTACCAACATCTTGAATAGGAGAAACAGCATCTCCTGGGATTTCTGGAACAAAGTCATCGGGATGTGAATCCTGAGGAAAATCAAATGGTGCTAGATCGTGACCGGTAGACTCCTCATCTTCAGAGTCAGAATGCTCTGAAGCCCTCCCATCAAGGGAACCAAGAGGAAGACGAACACCCTCATCAGAAACTTTCATAGGCTGATCCTCAAGACTAGTAGTAGGAAGAAATGGACTAGTAGTCTCATCGACCACAACATCACGACTGAAAATGAGACGATCTGTCTCCACATCAATCAACCTGTATGCCTTGTGATTGTCGCTGTAACCAGTAAACATAAGTTGCTGGCTCTTGGAGTCCAGCTTGGCACGCTTGGTGTCTGGAATCCAGACATGAGTTGTAGAACCAAAGACTTTCAAATGGCCCACCTTAGGCTTATGTCTTGACCAAGCTTCTTCAGGAGTCATCTTCTTAACGACCTGTGTAGGTGACCGATTTAGGAGGTAGACTACAATATAAACTACTTCAACCCAGTATTTCTTGGGAACATTTCTATACTCCATCATAGAACGAGCCATTTCAGTAATGGTGCAATTCCTACGTTCAACGACACCATTCTACTGAGGGGTGTATAGTGTGGTGAGTTGGCGTTCAATGCCATGTGTAGCACAAAAAATAGAGAAGTCAGCTGAACAAAACTGCCCCCCAATATCTGACCTTAGAGTGACAATTTGAGAACCTATTCTTTCTCAACTAAGGCCTTATACTGCTGAAATGTATTGAACACATATGATTTATTTTTCAAAAAATACACCCACATTTTTCTACTTAAATCCTCAACAAATAATAAAAAGTACCTGGACCCAGTATCAGATGGAGTGTTCATTGGTCCACATACATCAGCGTGAACCAATTGAAGTACCTTGAAGGCTCGCCAAGAATCACCATCCGAGAATGGTGTTCTATGTTGCTTCCTAGCTTGACAAGCTACACAAACTCCATGATTTTGAGTTTGGATCTCAAGTAGACCAACAACCAAACCCTCCCGAGATAGTTGAGAGAGACAGTGCACATTCAAGTGCCCATAATGCTGATGCCAAAGTTTGCTGATGGAAGTACTCCTGGCTGTAATGTCCCCTTCTAGCTAGCCCCTCAACAGGCCTCGTTTCCTTTTTAACTCCCGAAGGCAATTGGTGAAAATGGTGGGGGGGAGTCATTTATTTAATTGCTTAATTATTGCCTAAGTTCAAATTTAATCTCTAAGGTAATATTAAGTAATTAATTAAATTATTTTGTAAAGTGACTAAGTGACCAAGGGAAATATTTCATTAATGAAACTATACAAAAGTCACTTTAATATTTTGAGAGCAAATTAAAAGAAAGGAAATTCGACACTTTTCGGGCATGAAGGAAATACAAAAGAGAATTTCGAAGGATTCATTCGCACTTTTTGAAGAATACATTTTCATCACAGCAAGACTTGGTCGAGCATTCCAGGTTAGGGTTTTGAAGGACCTCCTGCCAGTTTCGGGTGTGTAAGATCATCCCTAGCTAGGTCGTTTCTGTTTGGAAGAGGAATAACATTGAGATAGACGAGTTTCTTCTATTCTCGTGATTCCCTTTCATCGAGTTCATGGCTGCTTCCATTGATCATTTTTGGAGGAAGAATGGGGCAGGAAGGGCGCGTTTCAATGTTCAATCCATAGGTGCACATTGTTCAGGTTTATGACTTATTTCTTTTGCCGAGCTGAAGCAGAGTTGGGACAGTAAGTGGAGACACGCGATTTTTTTTAAAGAAAGATGTGTTGCAGAGGCAAAGGCGTCTCCCATTCATTTAGCAGGGTCGTGGTTATTGATAGAGGCTCTAGAAGGACGCATTTGGAGGAAACAAAGCTATACGCACCAGTAGTTAAGAGATTCAAATATTGGAAAGAGGATTTTTGTTGTTGTAACTGAACAAGGGCATCTTATGGGTCGTTTCCTTTACAAGCAGACCATTGTCATCTTTATAATCCAAGTCTGAGTGTTCTTACTTCATCTTATATAATCTGAGAATTGTTTAAGACTCCCTACGCCCTAAACAAATGCTTGCATTGTTATTATCATTTGGGACTGTTGTGCATCGCTAATTTAAGGTTGTAATTCCAGAAATAGTAATGTAATCTGCTGTTACAGATTAGAGAGTGAACTGATTTCAAGGTCTGAAGTATCTCATTTGTCATAAATCATTTGTATTGCTGAAACAGTCCAAAATGTTGTTGCTCTATAACTTTCAGTGGATTCCTGATGGTTCTTGTTATAGAAACAGCTCATGGGTGTTGTCAATGTAATGCTTGGAAAGTTTCCTTTGACCCAATGGCAATCCTGAGTTTATGAGTGCACACTTCTAGCTTTGTTTGTGTTCACAGGAGAGGGCTATAGTTAAACAAAATGAATTTATGAGACTGTATTGTCATATCATTAATACACAAGCTGAAAACGAAATCTGAGTGAACTGCATGTAATTCTCAGACATTGAAAACTCAGAAAAGAGGTATCCTAATTGCTGTTATGATTGGGATATTGTCACTAGATCTGCTATGTTGTTAGAGTGTTGATGTTTTATGCAGTTAGTATGGTTTGACTTCATGCATGCAAATTATTCCATGTGATCTATTTGAACTGAACATTTAAACGAACTCCCTTCAAACCAACAAAAAGGAACATCTTAAACACTCCATTTCAGAAGAAAGTTATAGACAGAAAATTATCTCAGCCAATTCAAAAGCATGAAATCAGAAAGATTAAGTCAGAATTAGCAGGTTGCATTACAATGGTATCAAAGCTTGCTTCCTGCCTGCCTGTGTGGTAGTGGGATGTTATAAATCTGGATAACCGAGAGTTTATAACATACAGAAGAGAAAGGAGAAGAGGTGTTGGTCCTTTTGATACCGATTCATCATCTGAAGAAGATATTATGGGTGATAGGCATGACATACCCGAGGGTAGCACTCAACAGATTCTTAATGACCTAGCTACAGGTCAACAACAGATAGCTCAACTCTTAAACCAGCTCTTGGGTGATAGGAATAATGGTAACAATGGGACAAACGGTCATGATATCAATGTAGAGGGCAGCAGCACCAATATACCAGCACATAACCATGCTAGGACAGCTAGTAGGGTGACTCCGAGGCCTCTCATGCCTCAATTCTTGGGAGGACAGCCTGCTGGAAATCAAGAGCAGCAAGCACAAGGAGAGGGATTTTCAGATTATTTGAGAGAATATCAATCGTTGGGAGATGAATTTCATGCTGCCATGTCATTGGCTGATTTTTGCACCATCAAGTATCGGAATAGACCCAGAAACAACAATAGAGAGCAGCAAAACCAGGATCTACAACGTAAGATTGGAAAACTCACGATCCCTTCCTTTGACGGGTCTAGTAAATGCACAGCCAGAGTGTGGGTACAAAAATTGGACACTTATTTCCAGCTAAACCCCATGCTGGAGACAGAGGCTATTAAGTATGCTACACTACACTTCGATGGTGAGGCATATGAGTGGTGGTATCATGGGCTTGTCACTTTAGGGCATGCCAACATCACTTCCTATTTAGAGTTCACACAGAAGATTATGGACAGATTTGATCAAAGGGATCCAGAGCTTCATTTCCGAGAGTTAGCGCAGCTTAAACAGAGTGGATCAGTAGACACATATATCTCAGAGTTTCAGCGATTGGCAGTTATGGTGACAGACATTTCAGAGCAGAGGTTGGTTATGCTCTTTATTGAGGGTCTATCCGAACCACTTCGGGGTTGGATTAAGGCTTTCAAATCCGATTCCCTACAGGATGCGATCACTAGGGCGAGAGACATGGAGTTCTCCACACCTGACAACAAAATATCTTCTAAACCTTTTGTTCTTCAGAAGAACAAGGGCAAGAAGCCTTTCCAAAAAAAGGGAAACAAGAAAAGTGATCCAGATGAGGAGTATCGCAAGTAATGCAGGATTAAGGGAATTTGTTACCATTGCAAGGAACGTTGGGAGCCAGGTCACCGTTGCCTAGGAAAAGGCAAGCCTCACCTTATTGAGGTAGTGACCGAGGATGAGAGCAGTGATGACAAGCCTTCACAGGATATCGACGATAGCAATTCAGATGAGGAGCAGCCTCAGGGAGAGGGTAAGAGTAGTGTCATTGCTACATTATCAGGCACTCCTAGATTCAACTCTTTTAGAGTTAGAGGAGGTTTATAGGGACATCGCATATGCGTGTTGATCGATAGTGGGGCAACCCACAACTTTATTGATGCAGCCCTAGTCAAGAAACAGATGCTACCCGCAGAGGACTTTGAAGGATTTAATGTGATGGTGGCAGATGGTTATAAATTGAGATGTACTCGGAGGGTCCCACAGTTGCCTATTACCTTGGGCAATTACACAGCTACAAATGACTTCTATGTGGTGGATTTGGGCGACACTCATGCTATACTTGGAGTTCAGTGGTTACACTCATTAGGAAAATATTCTCAAAACTTTCAGACCATGGAACTAAAGTTCAGGACAGCAGAGGGGCAACGAGTGGTGCTTAGAGGCATGACCAATGGATCAGCCAAGGTTGTTTCTGCTAGATGCATGGAGAGCATTTTTCGACATGATGACATAGCTTGGGCAGCAGAGTGTTTGATCACCACCAAAGAATCCTCAAATTCAGGGCAGCCGTATCATGTTGACATTCAGGAACTAGTGGGTAAACATGATAGGGTTTTTCAAGAGATACCTCCAGGGAGACCACCTGATCATGGTTTTGAGCATACCATTGAGCTAGAGGAGGGGGCCAAACCAGTGATCACTACCCCCTATCGTCATCCTAAGAAATTCAAGGATGCGATCGAGAAAGCAATCAAAGAATTGCTTGAGATGGGACACATTAGACCGAGCTCCAGTCCATTTGCTTCTTCTGTGGTCTTGGTGAAGAAGAAGGATGGAACCATGCGGATGTGCATTGATTACCGGGCTCTTAATAAGAAAACCATCAAGAACAGGTACCCTATACCCAGGATAGACGAGTTGTTGGATGAGCTTCATGGGGCAGTGTATTTCTCGAAGATTGATCTTCGTTCAGGGTACCATCAGATAAGGGTTAGAGAGCAGGACATACACAAAACAACATTTCATTGTCATTATGGGCACTATGAGTTCTTGGTCATGCCATTTGGTTTGACAAATGCACCTGCCACATTTCAATCCTGCATGAATCACATATTCAATAAGTAGTTGCGCAAATACTTGTTGGTGTTTTTTGATGACTTGCTCATCTACAGTCAGACTTGGGAGGAGCACTTGAGACATCTTGACGGGGTTTTGAGTATTATGGAGGGGCAGTCACTCTACGCTAAGGCTTCAAAATGCGAATTTGGCCTTAGGGAGATATTATATTTGGGTCATGTGATCAGTGTAGAGGGAGTCCAGGTCCATCAGGAGAAGATACAGGCAATACTTGATTGGCCACCACCCAGGACACTCACAGAGTTGCGAGGCTTCTTTGGATTATGCAGTTACTATAGGCGGTTTGTGAGGGGATTTTCACAGTTGGGAGCACCTTTGACAGATTTGACAAAGAAAGGTGCATTTAGTTGGTCAAAGGAGGCACAACGAGCTTTTGATAAGCTCAAGAAGGTGATGAGTAGTTGCCCAGTATTGGCGCTTCCAGATTTCACACAGCCGTTTGTTTTGGAGTGTGATGCCTCCGGTGAGGGCATAGGAGTAGTATTGATGCAGAATAGACACCCCATAGCTTTTGAGAGTCGTAAGTTGAGGGGACCAGAGAGACTATACTCCATCTACGATAAGGAGATGCTCGCCATTATGCATGCCTTGGCGAAATTCAGACAGTATTTAGTTGGAAGGAAGTTTGTGGTGAGGACCGACCACAATAGTCTCGGATACTTCTTGGAGCAGAGGGATTTGAATGAGAGACAGCATAAGTGGGTCAGTAGGATACAGGCATATGACTTTGATATAGAGTATGTGAAGGGGAAGAAGAATGCCGTGGCAGACACCCTTTCCAAGAGACCTTCAGCGTGCTCCCTTTCAGAGATTTCTACGGATTGGAAGTCCCTCTTGTTGGTGGAGTACTCCAAGAACAAGTTTGCTTGTGAGTTGATGGATGGACTAATTCAGGATGATAGGTACAGAGTAGTGGATGATGTTATTTTCTACAAGGACAAGATCTACTTGGTACCAGAATCTAGACTGAAGGAGAAGATATTGCAAGCTTCTCATGACACTCCCTTAGCAGGCCATCAGGGCTACTTCAAAACTTATAGACAGGTCAAGGAGAGGTTCACATGGAAGGGCCTCAAAGATGATGTTTTGAGACACGTTAGGGAGTGTGTGACTTGTCAGCAGAACAAGTCAGAGCATACACATCCAGCCAGATTGCTACAGCCATTTCCTATCCCAGAACAGAAGTGGGAGAGCATTTCTATGGACTTCATCACAGGTCTACCTAAGGTACATGGGAGAGATAGTATCTATGTGGTGGTGGATCGGTTGACGAAGTACGCTCACTTCTTTGCTATTCCGACTGAGTACAGGGCACCACAGGTGGCTGAGTTATTTTTCAGGGAGATCTTTAGATTGCATGGGCTACCCCGAAATATAGTCAGTGACAGGGATAGTAGATTCATGAGTGCATTTTGGCAGGAGTTGTTTAGGTTGGCAGGTACTGAGTTGACTCCGAGCACGAGTTATCACCCTCAGACAGATGGTCAGATAGAGATTGTGAACAAATGGATTGAGGGGTACTTGGGCAACTACATTGCAGGGTAGCAGCGGGCATGGATTAAGTGGTTACACTTGGGGGAGTACTGTTATAATACCACCTATCATATGTCCATTGGGATGAGTCCTTTCAGAGCCTTGTACGGTTATGATGCACCTTCATTCATGGAGATGGCTTTTGGAGAGAGCCGGGCTCCCAAAGCCAAGGATTGGATTCAGGAGAGTCAGGATATCTTGAGGGCACTCAAAGATAACCTACAGGTGGCACAAAATCAGCAAAAGACTTATGCTGATAGACACAGGATCGAGCGTAGTTACGAGGTTGGGGATCTGGTGTACCTTCGCTTGCAGCCCTATAGACAGTCTTCTCTTAAGAAGAGTGGAGCTGAGAAGCTCAAGCCCAAATTCTATGGACCATACAGGATTATCAGGAGGGTTGGCGAGGTGGCATATGAGTTGGAGCTGCCTGAGAGCAACAAGATACATAATGTATTTCATGTTTCGTGCCTCAAGAAGGCACTGGGTCAGCAGGTTACTTCTTCTTCAGAGCTCCCACCGCTCGATGAGGAGGGGCATTTGGTCCTAGTCCCTAAGGAGATTGTAGACACTCGAGAGAGGAGATTGAGGAACAGGGTGGTTAAGGAATACTTAGTGAGATGGAGGGATTTGCCAGCTAAGGATGCCACATGGGAGAATGAGCAAATTCTTCAACACCCGAGTCTACAATTGCTTGAGGATAAGCAATTTCAGGAAGGGAGGACTGTAATGTCCCCTTCTAGCTAGCCCCTCAACAGGCCTCATTGCCTTTTTAACTCCCGAAGGCAATTGGTGAAAACGGGGTGGGGGAGTCATTTATTTAATTGCTTAATTATTGCCTAAGTTCAAAATTAATCTCTAAGGTAATATTAAGTAATTAATTAAATTATTTTGTAAAGTGACTAAGTGACCAAGGGAAATATTTCATTAATGAAACTATACAAAAGTCACTTTAATATTTTGAGAGCAAATTAAAAGAAAGGAAATTTGCCACTTTTCAGGCATGAAGGAAATACAAAAGAGAATTTTGAAGGATTCATTCGCACTTTTTGAAGAATACATTTTCATCACAGCAAGACTTGGTCAAGCATTCCAGGTTAGGGTTTTGAAGGACCTCCTGCTAGTTTTGGGGGTGTAAGATCATCCCTAGCTGGGTCGTTTCTGTTTGGAAGAGGAATAACCTTGAGATAGACGAGTTTCTTCTATTCTCGTGATTCCCTTTTATCGAGTTCATGGCTGCTTCCATTGATCATTTTTGGAGGAAGAATGGGGCAGGAAGGGCGCGTTTCAATGTTCAATCCATAGGCGCACATTGTTCAGGTTTATGACTTATTTCTTTTGCCGAGCTGAAGCAGAGTTGGGACAGTAAGTGGAGATACACAATTTTTTTTAAAGAAAGACGTGTTGCAGAGGCAGAGGCGTCTCCCATTCATTTAGTAGGGTCGTGGTTATTGATAGAGGCTCTAGAAGGACGCGTTTGGAGGAAACAAAGCTATACGCACCAACAGTTAAGAGATTCAAATATTGGAAAGAGGATTTTTGTTGTTGTAACTGAACCAGGGCATCTTCTGGGTCGTTTCCTTTATAAGCAGACCATTGTCATCTTTATAATCCAGGTCTGAGCATTCTTGCTTCATCTTATATAATCTGAGAATTATTTAAGACTCCCTACGCCCTAAACAAATGCTTGCATTGTTATTATCATTTGGGACTGCTGTGCATCGCTAATTTAAGGTTGTAATTCCAGAAATAGTAATGTAATCTGCTGTTACAGATTAGAGAGTGAACTGATTTCAAGGTCTGAAGTATCTTATTTGTCATAAATCATTTGTATTGCTGAAACAGTCCAAAATGTTGTTGCTGTAACTTTCAGTGGATTCCTGATGGTTCTTGTTATAGAAACAGCTCATGGGTGTTGTCAATGTAATGCTTGGAAAGTTTCCTTTGACCCAATGGCAATCCTGAGTTTATGAGTGCACACTTCTAGCTTTGTTTGTGTTCACAAGAGAGGGCTATAGTTAAACAAAATGAATTTATGAGGCTGTATTGTCATATCATTAATACACAAGCTGAAAACGAAATCTGAGTGAACTGCATGTAATTCTCAGACATTGAAAACTCAGAAAAGAGGTATCCTAATTGCTGTTATGATTGGGATATTGTCACTAGATCTGCTATGTTGTTAGAGTGCTGATGTTTTATGCAGTTAGTATGGTTTGACTTCATGCATGCAAATTATTCCATGTGATCTATCTAAACTAAACATTTAAACGAACTCCCTTCAAACCAACAAAAAGGAACATCTTAAACACTCCATTTCAGAGGAAAGTTATAGACAGAAAATTATCTCAGCCAATTCAAAAGCATGAAATCAAAAAGATTAAGTCAGAATTAGTAGGTTGCATTACACTGGCTGCCAGAGCGTGCTCCTAAGAGTCACCGGAATCAGCAAGTCTATATAGACCATGATCCTCAAGTCCCATAGCGATTGTAGTATGAGTCACCTTATCAATAATGCTGCAGGTGGATGAACTGAAAACAACATCCAACTAGGGAGAATGCCTCATGATCTGGCTAACGAAGAGAAGATTATGTTCCATGCCTGGAACATAGTAGATATCGAGAAATATTAAATTTCTCCCTCCAAAGTGAATCTGAACATTGCCCTTACCAACAACTCTATACTCCCCGCCGCCTCCAAAGATCACTAAATCAGTGAATGGTTCATATTTGGTGAACCAATCCCAACAATGAGTAAAATGCCAAGAAGCCCCTGAATCAATATACTAGGCAGAAGATTTTACTGGATCTGCAGTTCTTTTGGCCATAAAATCATAGAATGCAGATTCTTTCTGCTCAGAGTGCTCTACGACATTTGCCTTTTGTTGAGACCCTCCCTGCTTCTTTTGTTCAAAAGCCAATCAAACCCGACAATCAGCCTTCATGTGACCATACTTATGACAATAATTACTCTGAATGTTTTTTTTCTTCTTGCTGTCCTGAGAAGAAGCAGAGCCTTTCGGCTGAGAAGATGGAGCCTTCCCTTTGTTCTTAGCAAAAGATTTGGCAGAGAACGCTTGCTCTGGGGAGGACGAACTGGCACTATTCCCAAATTGCTATCTCCATCGATCCTACTGCAAGAGCTTGTTACAAAGATCAGGAAATTTCAAATCAACATTTGTGGAAGTAATATTCAATGTTTCAATGAAATGCTCATAAGATTTTGTCAAACTTTTCAAAGTAATGACGACCATGTCCTCTTCCTCCATTGTTCGACCAATAGCCTCCAACTGATCACGAATGTCCTTAATCTTTGTCAGATATTCCTGTAAGGACATTTTCTCATCCATCATGATGGAAAAGAGCATGTTCTTGAGAAAGAATGCTCTGCTCTTGTCGGAGGTTTCATGAAGGGCCTTCAAATGATCCCAGATTTTCGTAGCAGTTTTTCTAGACGGTACCTAAGGTAGCTGCTCATCTATGACTGAGTGTTTGATGAGCATGACGGCTTCCCGATTGTGTTCATCCCATTTGTCCTAGTCCTTTCTAGCAGTGGTAGGATGTGTAGACATGCCCAAAACAACTGCATCAAGACACCGGTACTCAAAGATAGTCAGCATGCGCTGCTTCCAAGTGTTGTAATTCTTCCCATTGAACTTCTAGCTGCTTTCGAGCATTATATTTGTCAGAGATGCCATCAAATACCCCGAGGTCAAACTGGTGAAGGCACAAAAACCACTACACTGAAAATAAAAACAAGTTCTACAAGACAAATTCAAAGGCAAAAATCGAAACCCTAGCATTAATTTCGAGGTATAAAACCAATGCAGAGTTTTTAAGACAAAACCCAAAAAATTTGAAGAATAGCCAAAAATTTTCAGCAACACCCATGTGCACAAATTTTGAGGCACGAACTTCGAGACACCTAGAAAAAATTGAAAGCAACCCAAAAAAGCTCTCGAAAAACCCACAAAGAATCTGCAATCGAAAAAAAAATATGACTTGAAATGACAGGACAAAACCCTGGCCGATTTCTGAGAAACCCTAGGTGGCCATGAATGAACCAGAAAATGATCAGAAGTTCCTAGAAAATGAGCAAATCACGTGCAGAAAAAAACAACCTTCCTCAGAGATCATGTCTTTGTAGAGGGTGAAAAAGCGAGCACAAAGCCAAGCACGAACCGTCTCAAGATACTTAGTAGAATCGCATCCAAGAACAAAGACAGAGCGCGACCATACAAAGCTTAAAAACTCGGCCAAAGAGAAAGAAAACGTGCTACCAGAAGCACCAAATCACACACGCCCAGGAAGAGATTAAATCCGCGCCCTTAATCAGACGAAATGTGAGTAGAACACGCGATTAAAGCAGGTAGAAAATCGCATTTTTTTTAAGCCCGTGATTTTCAGAATAATGCCCACAAAAATCTTATCAGGAGGGCCACGATATTTAGAAAAACTCAAAAAAAATCCTCAGCTCAAAAACCCTTGATTTTCATAACAAAGAAACCTGCGAATTTCAAAAAAAATTGATCTTCAAAAAAACTTGAATTTTTTTTTCGAAATTTTAGAAAAGCAATTTTTAATTACATGGCCTCTGATACCATGTTCTAAAAAGAACTGGTAATTCTATTACTTACTTGCATTAACAAGAAGAAAAGATTACAATATATATCAGTTACATAGCGCTGAAGACATTTATGAATCTAGTTACTTCAACTACCTATAACTGTAGACATTTAAGATGTCTAACAACCTCTACCTAATTACATTTATTATTGACCATTAACTATATAGAGATATATTATTCTAACAAAATAGGAGTCCCTCCTCCTTGGGAATTTAGAAGTAGAGATTGTTGTTTAAGTGTTGTTTCCAATAAGTTACTTTCAGCCTACACTTCGAATAGGTGTCCCGCCTCCTTAGGAATCCTGAGAACTAACCATTTGATGTTGTTTCCAATAACCTTCATTTCAGCCTACACCTTGGATAGGTGTCCCTCCAACTTGGAAATCCTGACTTAAAGATTATCGTATACCAATTCCCTGCTCCTAATTCCTCTTGCTCTGTTTATCTAGAGGAGATAGGATAGTTTTAGCATTAGCTTAGTTGTAGTTAAGATATGCAGAAACCAGAGAAAAACCTTAGCTGCAATGTATTGGTTTTCTTAACCTTGTGCCTCTTCCAACTAAGTCAAAAAGATAGGATTTAGAATAATTTACTTTTTCACACATATCAGCAAAAGAGGGAGCTTCCCCTCTTAATTTGAAGAGCAGTTAATACATGCATAGTTGCCCATTGCCAATATGCACTCCAAAGGTGCGAATTGTAACGCCAACATGGAGAACAATCTTCTGTAGCCCCATTTTGCTTTTCCCCTTAAGTTCCTAATATGGTTAGCTATAGTGTGCATGTTACATTATCATTTTGTTTTATGATTATTTTCCTAAATTCAATTGCTATTGTGTAATTTAGTGAAAGAATACTCTTGTAAATAAATTGTATTATTGGATTTGTTAATTTTGGGAAAAAATCAGGCACTCCCTCAACAAGGGACATTACATACTGTGTGCGGGACCTAAACCAAGATTCATATCTTATAAATGACATTTCAATTGGTAAATTTACAATCTCAAATGTATCAAATTTCTTATTTTGGATTCTAATATTGCATTTAGGGCAAAATCTAGGAATATCCCAAATAGGGGACATTACATGTCACCCCAAATCTAAAATTTAATTTTACACGATTCAACTCCAATTTGATCCTCAGACAAAATCACTACAAATGGACAAGAGGGTTTTTGACCTCTGGATCTCCCATACCAAGGGTTTTCATCCTCAAGTGCTCAATCTTTGAGAAAAGGAATGGATAACAATGGCAATGGATGATGCATTTGACCAATTCACCTCTTTTTGTAAATTCCTTTCGGGCCCTCAATTTGAATTTGAATTTCCCTCCTAAAACTCCCTCAAAAGTGTTTTAAACACTTTTTTTTTTTTAAATAATCATAATTTTTAAGTTGCCCTTTCTAAATAAGGTGTCTAGGCCCAACTTAAAATGCTTTATTAACCATTCACTCATTTTATCCCTTAGCCTACAAGAAATGAAGAAATAGGCTGCGAGTTCTCCCAATGGATTCAATTCTAAAAAGGGGACATGAGAACACTGGCAACAAAGCAAGTGGTGATTTCCTGATAATTGTGCTGCATTACCTCCACAAGCTTACACCTTTGTCTTTCTATGGTGAGAATTTCCTCTATGGCTTCAGCTATACTTTGAGGGCTGATATAAATTTCCCAAACTATTTTGCATCCATTGCAGCCAGAAGTCCTTGCAGGGAGTCATTATACTAGCCAGGGTGATATAAGGGGAGGACTCTTTGTTTTGGGCCAATCTGGCACTCTTTTAGAAGAAAGTTGGTGATGCTAAAGGGTGATTAGAACAAACTACTTGGTACACCACTATTTCATTGGCCAATGGATTCATAAGGGGAGTGTCATTAATTGTAGTTGACAGTGAGGTCCTTACACTTGACATAGTCAAAGAAAAATACCTTGTACTATTGATAAAGGGAGTGTCATTAATTGTAGTTGGCAGTGAGGGCCTTACACTTGATATAGTCAAATCAAAATACCTTGTAGTACTGGGAGAAAACTCAAAATTAGAGGGTTTGTGGGACCCTTCAAACAAATCAACAGCACATAAGATAGGTGTTGGTAAAGTGGTGGAGATCATATGACACTTGAAGATGGGAAAGGGAAATCAAATTTGACAAGGGTAATACCTAGTTTTTCCTGCAGAGACAAATGTAAAGGAGTGGGTATGATTGCACGTGGTTTTAGTGCATTGGCCGTCCTTCAGCCACTCAATCTGTGATGCACACAGACTGGCCCCAAATATGTGATGAGATCCATCCAAGTCCTTG
Source organism: Sequoia sempervirens (assembly GCA_007258455.2). Classification (NCBI taxonomy): domain Eukaryota; kingdom Viridiplantae; phylum Streptophyta; class Pinopsida; order Cupressales; family Cupressaceae; genus Sequoia; species Sequoia sempervirens. Next base: position 138,037 of record VDFB02284986.1, read on the forward strand.
TGGTACAATACAAACAAAAACTGAAACTCTCTCCAGGTTTACATCTCAAAGGAAAGCGTCTAGAGAAGGCATACAAATGTTGTTAATCATAAACACAATTGTACAAAAATATATGTGATGCATATGGGCCAATAAGTGTGAAGTAGGCCTAGGGTTGGGGCCCTGGCTCGGTTGGCTAAATCTTTCCTGTTGCAGGAGGTTGGTCACGAGGTCTAGTCTCCCCCACCCCCATGGTACCGAAGGGCATGTCACACCAGCGCCGCCGGTCACATTAAAAATTTTACCAAGCGCACTGCAGTTTATAGGAGGTTGTGCTACCCGATTCCTGCAGTCTAAAAAAAAAAGAGTGTGAAGTAGGCCTAAGCTTCAACATCCACACCACCACCTAAACTAATAAAGTAGGTACCATATCATGACCAAACCTATCCAAGAATGCTTGGTCACATAATCATGTAAAGTGATTAGTGTGTCCATCCTAATTCAAAATAATCAGGGCTCTCAATACATTAGACTATATGCACTAATAAACAAGAAACTTTAGACCTTCACCAATAATATTCTCAGGGACCTAGGTCAATATCACCTAGGACTGAAGCTCATAAGGATAAATATCATGATGACAGGGGTTTAAGACTGTTCCAATCTAATCCCAAATGGAGAATTTGTTGAGCTCTAAGTCTCGCATAATGGATTTTATGAATTGCATCATAAAAGATTGCAATAATTTAGTTCAAATGATGGAGTTAGCTTAATTTTATTTTTTTTACATGCCTTGTTTAATGAGTTTATTTAGCTTATATGCATTCAATTTGGAAGATGCCTTAGACACTCTTTTATCATTTGTACCCTATATGTTGATATGGGGTTCAAGCTCATTGACAACTTAGTTGACTTGAAGCCATAACAGCACATCAATTTTAAATCCTGAAGTTAAGCAATAAATACCCTAACATTGTTCTCTGCATTTCCAAGTAACACTGCTGTAGCAGAAGAATTGCAAATGGATAAGTGTCCAAGAATATTTCATGTACCATATAAATGTAAGCCTTTATTTTTATCTACTAAACCAAAAAAAGCTCCTTACCAAGTTTTCTCCAAAAGTCTAATCAAGTTTTGTGTCCTTTGTATCAGGAAACGTCGTGTAAACTTTTTGAACAAAAATAACACAAAATATTTGAATAGAATAAGCCAATTTCAGACATGATGATTTAAGGATGTTGTTTTCTATGTGTTATCACGGAATCTAGCAGCGCTCGTTCCACGGATAACCCCCCTACGAAACTTGTCCGTTTCCTAGGATTCGTGAAGTTCAAGTACGCATAACGGAGTGATTTTCAAGCCACCTCAAAATGCGTTCCCAAGTCTCGAATAGTCAATTCGAGCATTCCCCCTTGTTCGCCTCGCAAAGACCTTCGAAATGAGATCTTTCGCGACGTTTCACTGTTAGTACTTTGCAAATTACGGAAGATGCAGTAGCACTGAAAAAGTGCGCTCCTGCAAGGAAAATCCAAAAATTTGGCTAAGTCTGGAAATGTAAGGGCGCTAAAATTTAGCGCCCCTACATGAAGTGAAAATTCCAAAAAATGCAAGAGCGCTAAATTTTAGCGCCATTACATTTTTTCTCAACACTTAAACTTTTTTGAGCCTCTGGCACGTTTCTTCACAATTTCGCGTTTTTCGTCAATCGTGCCATTTTTTGTGCCTAAATTTATTGCACGACTTGAGTTAGGTTTTTAATTTTTGTTTTCACTTAAGTGAATGAATTCATCTTTCATTTTAGTTGTTCACTTTTTATTTTCCTCCTCTCTCCTCTTGCTGTGCGGGTTTCATTCAAACTACAAGTTCGCGTTTTGGAGATTTCGCCATTGTTTCAGCAAGATTTGCATTTCGCCCTGGTAAGGTTTTCCATTTTGCTTTGTATTGTCATTTGTATATGATCTATTGTTCTACATTCGCGTTTTGATTTCTTCATTCACGTTTTTTATTTCATTCATTTTTGTTCTCTCTATTCGCGTCCTCCTCCATTCGCGTTTTCCTACACGTTTATGCAATGGAACCTTCATTCATGGTTTTGAATACGTCTTTCTCCTCTGTGCGTGTTCATTTTGATGCTCATTCCTTCTTTTCTTTTCTATTCTCTAAACCCTACGCATTCGCGTCCTTTGCTAACCCAAATGCGTAGTGTTCTCCATTCCTACGTTTCTTTCTATTCACTTACCTTAGTCATTCGCGTTTCTACCCTTGTCTCCCATTCGCGTTTCTTCCTACCTTTCTTCTCTGCGCGCAATATCACTTGAGAATTTCTATCCACACGCCATGCTTGTGTTGAGGTATCTTTGTTAGAAGTTCTTCATTCGTTTTGGCAAACATTGGAAAGATTCACCATTGTGAAAAAGAATTCCTTTGACTTGAGAATGTAAATGTAATAGAATGGAGATGGTTTCGAATGATAGAAAGAAGTTGACCAAGCATCGACCTCTGCTAAAGCTCAAGCGCCTTCGCCATTCCTCATTGCGTTTGCATCTTTAAAAATTACCAAACTTGCTAAAGCGCTGAATTTCCGCGCCATGACATTTTGAAGGTTCACCAAAATTACCTAACACTGTAAGATGTAAGGGCGCTAAAATTTAGCGCCCTTGCATCAAAGTCATCTTTCACAAAAAAGCTAAAGCGCTAAAATTTCGCGCCATGACATCAGAAGAATGTCAGAAAATTGCTTAACACTAAAAAGTGTAAGGGCGCTAAAATTTAGCGCCCTTACACCAAAAGCAATTTCTCAGAATGTAAGGGCGCTGAATTTTAGCGCCCTTACACTTTTTGCAGGTTTTTCCCAGACCTTTCCAAATGCACCCCATTTTTCACCAGTGCATCCCTGAGCTTCATTTTTCTGCATTCGTGCATCGTTTTGCGTGCCTCGCCATCCGCTCCATGCTTTTCCACCCTCGTGCTCGTTTCACGCTTTCCCATGTTTCCTAACAATTGGTGTTTGTTCTGGCTAGACGGATCGCAGTCTACTCTCAGAGATCGTCAAGTCAAGAGTGCTCAGTGTTCCAGTTTCTTTTGATGACTGCTACGAAGCCTCCTTCTTCGAAAGCAAAAAGCAAGATGAAGTACAAATATCAAGGCGTCTATCCGCCGACTATGGTGCTTTCGAAAGTTGAAGAAATAAAGGATACAAAAGTTGGCCATCAAGACTTGGTTGACTTTGCAAAGTTGACAGAGACGAAGCCTCTCCCTGATTCAATGAGGGCAATCGTACACAGCAATCTCCACTTGGTGGCGATGTTCCCCACAGCTGCGCATAATACTGAATTTGTTCTTCAAATTGCATCTCATTACATCCGAGAAAGCAGAAGTGTGATCGACTCTTCCGGGCATGAGATTCTAAGACTCGACCCCGATTTCTTTGACATCGTCTTCAAGGTTCCTCATATGGACAAATATATTGACATTTCTATATCAAAAGCACAGGAGATTTTCGATGCTGATCCTAATAAAGCCAAACAGTTGATAAATACTCAATGGCTCAAAAAGCCTAGATCGTCTGTTTCTAGATGGCCGAAAGGACTCCTGAGAAGTGACTTCAAAGATGACGTCAAGGATATGATCACGTTTCTGAGCAGAGTGAAAGGTTTGCCGGAATCATCCACCTTTCATGATTGGATGTATGAGTACATCGGATCATAAGGAGGCGTAAGGTGCATATTGACTGGGGTAAACAAATCAGTGATGAGATGCATGAACAAATTTTGATCAATGCTCCTTCTACATTGAAGAAGTTTCATATGACTTACCGTGTATGCAAAGAATGTGATGAGACAATTCCCGTGTCTATCTACAAAGGAATCAATGATTTATGCCTCGCATGATATTTCTATCAGTTGGAGCTAAAGGAGAGCTTTCACCATTTCAGACGGGTCACTGATGCTTTCTTTGCGCCCTTACTCTTCAACTTTGATCCAGCTCTGGAAAGAAGAAGAGTGTCTGATGAGGCTTATAAGGTGGTAAGTGAAGTTGGATGTATTTTTCTCCACCCCAACGCTTACTTTACTTGAGAGTAGGTTGTTACACCGTTGTCCTTTACATGTTACCACGCATTCTTCGGATAAGTGGGTTCTCATGGAAACATGCGCATAAAATTGATGTCGCGCGTAAAGAACGAAGAAGCAAACTACGCTGATTCAAGTTCCTTAACGTAATTCATCGGGCGATATACTTCATCCAAACCGCGACAAAAGCTAAGTCCGCCTATGCCGATGCAGATTGCACCAAAACCTACAGTGCATAGGTTTGATTTTGACTACCGAGATGTCGAAGAAGTTGCAAAAAGGGTCACCAACACAGTACCGCTTTTGAAATATTATCCGCGATTGCGAGATGAAGAAGCCATTCGCAAAATGGACTATTGCAGATTGACAGCTCAACAAATCAGAGATCTTGGTATCGCTGACCTACCAGAGGATTTTGAGGATCCAGGCGATATCATGAACGCTGTCTATGATGAGCAAGGCGTTGCTAAGAGGCCGTTGCCTGCAATACAGTGGTCCAGGAAAGAGGTCACCAGCATGAGAGAAAGGCTGAGACCAATCCTAGCCAACACAGAAGAATGGTTACACAAACATGGTCATACAATGAAAAGTTTCAGGACAGACTCAGAAGGAGAAGAGTCCGAGGCAGAAGCACGCCAACAGCAAGAACTCCGCGACAAAAACAAATCAGCGGCCGTTCCCACTTCTTCACGAAGAGGTCCAAGGATCAAGTTCACTGTTGGCAAGAAAGATACCAAGGCTGTCCAAGAGACAGAGAAGCCGGAATCCCATCCATCTCGCTCTAAGGGTAAAAAGCCCATCTCAGAGGAGATAGATTCCGATGAAGAAGATACTTCAAGCGACCAATCCGCTGAAGATGAAGATTCAGCAGAAGCAGACTCCGATGCCGAAGAGGTTTCAGAAAGCGGGCATGAGTCTGATGAAGATTCTGAAGAAGGATCTGAAGGTGACTTTGAAGGTGAGCCAGAATCGGAGAGACAAGAGGGGGATCAACAGGAACCCGAGCATGATGAAGAAATAACTACTTCTCCTCCCGAGAATGTAGTTGAGGAAATCCACAGAACATCATCGCCCGTGACTTCAAACGTTCCTCATACCCCTCTTGAGTCAAGAACTCCTCCACCTCCTGTTCCTTCGTCACCTATTCCTACCACAAGCATTCCTGCAGCCGAGATATCCCCTATCCCTGCAGCATCAACCCAGCTTGATACTCCTTCAATGACAAGCATCCATACGGTTGATATACTGTCAAGCCCACCATCGTCCATTCCTAGCTTGTCTTCGCCAACATATGATATCACTTCTGAAAACGAATTCAATCGTTTCATGAATGAGTCAATGCGTGATCAACTCAATGTGTCAACTACAAGAGCAATGATGATAAATACTTCTCCAATTGTCACTTCATACCAATGGTGAGTCTGGGGATGTGACAATAACTTCGAGGTGGTAATGGCGACCGACGGACAAGAATCCGGTTCATACACTTTTTCTTCCTCCTTGGCTAATATCTCTGCGTCGGCTGCAGTAAAAGCAAATGATTTCTCCAGGAGCTCGACCTTTGAAGAGATAGTTCTTCCAAAGGCCAAAGGGAAGAAGAAGGCAAAAGTATACTCGAGGCTGAATGTTGATAAGTCTGGCCACAAGTATGCTGAAATTGGCATACCATCGAATCAAGAAGGTGATGTCAATATGGAGGACTACACAGTGACAAAGGTCCAGCTCGGCAAGGTTACCAACGAAAGTGCAAAAGCCGATGCGCAAGTCACTTTAGATATCTTGGCAGGAAGGCTGGACAAAGTTGAGCAATCTCGTAACATGTACAAACAGAGGGCAGAGCATTATGCCACTGTTGTAAAGAGACTTGCCGGTTCTCCAAGCAATGCACAACCGCTGACAGTGGTAAGTATTCAAGACCCAGCTATCAAGAAAGCTGAGAAATTCGCCTCCAAAGGCAGAGTGTTGTATGACTTTGTTGAAAAGATCATCGAACATGGATCTCAGATAATTTTGGCTACGGATGAGAAAACCACCATGTTGGCCAAGCTCACCACAGAGCTTGACAAAGAAAAGGGCGTACTTTCCCAGGAGCGCAGAGACATGGAAAAATGCCTGTTGTCATGGTCGGAAATGAAATAGGTAAAGCTCAGCAAATTGGTGGAGGTTGGGGTAATTCCCGACAAAGAAAAGTTTGTAGAGGTAAAAGAATCACTGAAACACAGGATTCAAGTGGTTCAATCTCTCATTGAAGATCTTCACCAAGTACAGGAAGATGTCGACGGGCATCGCAACATTCTTGACAAAAGCATCAGAGAGTTGCCTGGTCAACTTCTTGAGGACAATCGTGATTCTCCTACCGCCACGTAAATATCCCTCGATCTTCAAGCGAAGCCATCACTTAATTTATCTACAGCTCGTGACTTCCTCGCATTCCTCAATGAATATCATTTGTGATACAAGGCCTACATTGGACAACCTGAAGACGCATCTTGACAGGTGCAAAAAGGTTCACTCATCTGCCATGAGATCGATCACGAGAATTCACACCATTGTGGATTACACCGCTGGTCCAGATGAGAAGTTCGTGCAGGAGACTAGGAGGAAATTTGAAGACTTCCGCGCCCAATGCAAAGAGACGTGAAGCGGCCCCCTATTCTCCAGTGTTAGACATTTCCGGTGCATCCCTTTATGCATCTTGTAAATATTTCTCGACATTTTCGAATGTCATTTTGTAAATTGTAGTTACACCAAGTTAAAAGATGTAATATTTTAAAAAAAAATTACACTTTGACTTTGGTCAAAGTTAGGTGAGATTTCCTAAAATCGCTCACCTAACTCTCCCTGATTTTTTCAATCTCTTTCCTTCTTTTTCTCATCCCTCTTTCTATATAATGTGAGGGATTTTCATTGTAATATTATCTTTTAGTCTATTACAACGAAGTGCTGCCCTTTTGTAAGCAAACTTGTGAAACTTTGCGTTCATATTTTGTGAATGAGATTCAATCAATAAAGAAAAGGATTGCAAGCCAGACTTTGCGTTGGATTCGATACTTTTGTGTTTGATTCGATTCGTAGAAATGATACCGGTTTAACCGGAAAGACGAAGTCGACACGTAAACTTTGTGTTACATCTATTATTTGGGATTGTACTTGTTATTTTCATTTTATCATTGGTTGAGTTGATCTATACACTTTGCCTTATAATAATTTATACTCTCAGATGTTCTCATGTGATAACTGGCAAGACTTTGTGCTTATAATTATTCATTCTCTTGGATACTTTGTCATGATCTACAAGACTTTGCTTGTAATCGCTCACGCGATGCAGTTAATTGGTTACATTTCCAAGACTTTGTGTTTAACGTGAAAGAACATACATCTACGTGATCCACATTGATAAACCTACTACGACTTTGTGCCTTCAAAGCAGCTTCCTTTACTTTATTTTTGTTTGTTACATTCCTTTAGATTCTCTATCATTGGACGAGATAGAGATATTGGCATTACTGCTGGTTGCTAGTTTTAAGTTATCAAGAATTCGGAACTTCCAACACGTGAAACATTGTAAACATCTTCTCTGAAAAAAGAGAGAAGGATGAATGTAACACACCCCCCCCACTCCGTGAATTTCGTGTACATTGTGTAATTACTTTTGTGATTTACTTTTGTTTCTCTTAGCAGTAAGAAGGGCGCCTCCCCTTTCCGAGAGGAGAGATTCATATCTCACATAGCTGTGGCTGAAGTTCAAGTTGTGTAATCTATCAAGAGTTGATTACATAATTTTCACCCAACACTATGTATGAAGATTAATCTACCTTGCTAAAGGAACTTTTTATGACTAGCTATCGATAACAGATGGTAAAAGCAAGCCTGCAGTTGTAAATTGACTCAATCAGATAGAAGCATGCTAAATGAGGTTCACCTGACTTGGTGACAAATATCCAGCCACATCAATAAGTGGGGTAAATTCCTTTGGAAGCATCTCAGGTTTGTTCACTCCTTCCTTCACAATTGCCTTTCCAAGCCCTGTCAGATTGAACTAAAATGTGCGTAATTAGTCAAATATGTTACACATTTTTAATAATGCACTTACCTGTACTTTGTCAGTGCTACAAATAGAATTAACAATGAAGTTTTAGTCTAAAAATCTGAGAATTAAACTTCCAATCAGGAACAAGACTGCTAGACTATGTAATTAATTACAGCAAGAGGGAATATTGATAAGTAGGACCTGATATATTTATCAGTCCTGTACAGCATATTGTTATACTAACTGCAAACATGTTCATTCCATATATTTTGCAAACATCTCACTCAATGGTGCAAAGTCTTTGTAACTCATCACCATATCTCTTTCAGGTTTAATTTTGTGACAATTTTATGAGACAAGATAAAGGAAAATAGATAGATAAATAGTTGAATATGTTAAAGGAACTCCTTTTACAAAAATTGGGGATGATTTTATAACTTTATCTAATTAAAAACCAAGCATTGAAATCATCCATCCAAATCTTAGTCCATATACAAAAGCATTTTTGTCACAGGGCATTTGTCCCCTCCTGATATTTGTATTGCTAAATCACTACTGATTAGTACCTTCAATGTACACAAAAAGCTAACTATGCAGCCATACAATCTTATAGCACAAGCATGTAATTTTCCTCTGTCCAACAAAAGCTTTCAATCTTTCATTCAGCAAGTCTAAATAGTACTCCTAGCTACCCCAAGTGGATATATCCATCAATTCAAACCACATCGACTTACAACAGTATAAATGTGATAATACCAAAGTTCTTAATCTAAGATAATAAAGGTTGAATTCCCTTGGATGGCTTATGCTAGTTCCTTTCTAATAGTTTCTACTTCTAATGCCACCACTACTCATTCCTCATCGTTGAAGAACATCCAAAATAAAGACAGTGTCTTAGGTTAGCTTCCTTATCAGTGAGTTGAAACACTCTTGATCAATGGTTACAAAGGCACTCAAAATGACCTTACGGTGCTTCCGTCTAATTGTTATCTGCTTTTATTGCTACCAATAATATTTTCTCATTATTGGAGGATATCCAAAATAAACTAAGTTACCAGTTCGGGTTCAGGTACAAGGATTTGGTTCCCGTGTTCAGTGAAAAAAAAATTTGGGGTTGGATTCATTTTGGATTCATCCATACAAAAACATATAAAAAACAGAAATATATACATATGTACAACAGTAATTAAGTTCAAAATACCAAACATAGCATCATATATTGTATAATAAACAAAACCACCATAATAATAAAAAACATTAGAATGTCAATTAGTCAAACTCGAATGTCACGATATATATTACATATTAAAATTAACTACATTGCTTGCATTTATCCTTGCAGGTAAGCATCAAGGAAGATTGTCCAATTGGATGACGACATTATAGATGAAGACTTGTAGGCAAACTTGGAAACTTGGACTTTTTTAAGTTAAAAAAAAGGTTAAAAAAAAATTTTAAAGTTAAAATAAATTTAAAAAAGGGCAAAAGACGGCTAAATACGTTTCGGGTCCCCCTGTGTTCGGCAGGGCCAAACCCACAGGCTATGGGCCGGACCCTATCCGGACCCACCAGGAACTGGACTCGGACCCCAGACCCCGGCCTAGGTACCCACAAACCGGTAACTTAGAAAATAAAGAAACAATGTGTCGAACAAGTAGATGACATATGGTTTCACTTTCTTTATTTGGATGTTCTCCAATAAAGAGCAAAGATTAGAAGTGGCAATAGAAGTAGATAACAACTAGAAGCCAGCACCATAAAGTTACTTTGAGTGTCTTTGTAACAGGCAATCAAGAGTTGTTCGGCTCATTGATAGGAAGCTCGTCCAAACACATTATGAGCAACAAGTTTGTAAAATTTGTATATGGGCATTGACCATAGCATCCTCAATGGGTATACTTAGCATAAGAAAGATTTCTAATCCAAAATGGATCTTCAACAAGAATAGAAGTTTGTGAAATTATCAAACCAAGATCAATTGAATGTGCATGCTAAGATTTCATCAAACAAAAGGAGTTCACACCCAACATAGTACACAATACCCTTATTTATTCACAGCTCTTGGAGACAATAGCAAGTTGCTACAATTACAAGCTCCACATTTTTCATAACTCGTACACTTTGCTTGCCTCCAATATATAGACTCGAGTAAGATTGGATAAACTGTATGGTAGGTGGATAATATGATTCATCTTAGAACATTGTAGAAACTACTAGAGATAAGGTTGCTTAGAGAAAAACTTCATTAATGTGCATAGGACATGTAGCTTATTTGATACCACGAAACTGTTTGTTAAAGATTTTGGAAAAAAGCATACCATAAAGTGTGTATGTTTACATTATGAAGTTCTCAACCTACCCATTAGGGTTGCATTAATTGCCTACCTCACCTATCAAGGTGTTATTGGCACTTGGTTGCACCATCTATCAAACCAAGTGCATTCTATTAGACAAGTGGGTCAGTTCAATGCCTATTTTATCAAATAAGTGAGTGATACACCCTAGCATAATATAATTCCATTTACATGCTGTCATAAAAATATAACTAGAATTCAATTAACCAGGTTTAAAATGGGGAAAACCCATCAAAAGTTCAGGAATTAAATAACAATGTACTAGTTATAGAAACTGAGAAAAAAAATAATTTTGTTGTTTCATGTCAAATATACTGTGTATAGATAAAAACAAATGTGTTTTTTTTTTTTTTTTTGATTGGTAAATGTGACCAAGACCACACCCATTACAAAGCTTAAGGAAATTACATTATCAGGTGGGACCATAGGGACCATACATCCCTGTGCCATGTTATAACATCAAAAACAGTGTTACCTGTCTATCTACTATTCAAATTTTAGAAAATTGCAGAAAGTTTCACTCTACCAACCTTTGAACTAAACCTTTACATGTTATTAGTGTTGGAAGAATAAGGAGTTTGTCATTAATGCATTTGTTGGCAACATGAGCATGAGGGAGAAGTGCATTGCAATTCAGTGTTGTCATTGATGTCAACATTGTAATCCGGTATGAAGACCATTGTGCAGATCAGTTTGTACAGCTTGAGCATGTTTGAAGATAGTAATCCAGTGGATATTTGCAAGAAGGTTTGATCTGGTGAAGACAGGTGAAAGAGAAATTGACTAAGTGTCAATACAGGTAATTCCGGTATACAGGTCATCCAGTTTTTTGGTCTGCATTGGTCTGTTGTATGAGTTCGTGCTATGCTCTTGATATAATTTTGTTGGATGATAGAGGAACCTAAATCCAGAATTTCGTATTGTTTGGGCTCTTGGTGTTGAAGTCATGAGTGACAGTGTATCGGCCTCGCAGTAACAAGTGTTTTCTAGTTCAGTGCATATGTTTTGGTGAATCCACACGTCTATGTGGATTGGAATTTGGCTTTGCGGTTTTGTGGAAATGATGAAAAATGTCAGTAGAGTGTGTATTCCAAATGGCATAGAATTTGGAGGTCCGCATGTCCAAATGTGGATGTACAATTGGAAAACTTTGTTATTAGGTCACTACCAATGCCGACCTAATGAGTTTTGTGTATTGCAGAATTTGAATAAGTGTTGATCTGTTATCTATGAGCTATTTTGGGTCCATGCCAACCTATTTTGAATTATTATGAGTTTTGAATCTTGATGCAAAGCGTGTATGTATGTATATTGAGCCTACAAGTTACATTTTGTATAATACATCCAATTAGGCTGACCTAATTGATGTTGTAGGTGTTTGTGGATGAAGCGAATATATATGTAAGATCTTTTCGATGTTTTTGAAGCGCACATGTGTGTATGATTAATATCAGTTGATGTGAGTTGTGTGAATATAAGGCAAATGCAGAGCAGAGCAAAGGACTAATTTAGATTAGTATGAAGTGTGTGAAGTCAATATATTGAGCTTCAATGGAGAAGTACTCTAGCATGTTGTAGATGCATTTGTAACAGTTCAAATTTGGTTGTGTGCCACCACTCTCTTCTATCTTTTCTCAGCGGGCAATGAGTCCACCTGCAGTGAGCACTTCTGTAATATACTATAACCGGTTATAATATATTGTGAGCTAATCCTCATCGTGGTTTTTCCCACTTTGGGTTTTCCATGTAAAAATCTGGTGTTCATGTGTTATGTGATGTTGTTGGTTGTCTTCATGCTTTCATTCATTACTACAAATTAAATATGCTATGAGAATTGAATGTTTAGATGCTTAAGTGGTTTAAAGGAATATTGATTCACCCCGTTCTCACCCCCCCTCCCCTCTCAGTATTCCAGGTGTTCAACAATTGGTATCAGAGATTGGTTCCTTGGAAGGAGCTTAACCACTTGGGCAAGATCTTGGAGGTTGAACACATGGTTGTTAGAAGACTACCTATTCCTCCGGAAGAGATTTCTACAGATAGAATTACAAAAGAAGAATGTATATTTGACATAAATGGAGAACTCAAAATTGCTCTTGAAGATCCGGAAAGAATTGAAGGTGAAAACAGAGATTTGAAAGAAAATGTCAAAGAAGCCGATGAATGCATCAGAAAGCTAAGTGAGCAAATCAAGAAGTTCAAAGAAAGACATAAGAAGGTTAGTGAATAGTTGAAGCACAAGCAAATGAAACAATCACTGGTCCAAAGGTGCAAGTTGAAGAAAGAAAAAGAATTGAAGAATGTCTGAATGCACTAGTGAAAAGCAAATTTGAAGAATGCACAAAGCTTGAACAAGAAGTTGTGAATTTGAGATCAAATCTTGAAAAAGAAAGGAGTCATGAATATAAATCAAGATGAGTTCTACAAAGCTTGATGAAATGATTGCAAATCAAAAAAGATCTAAAGACAAAGGTGGATTAGGGTTTGAGATAGGAGAAAGCTCAAAGACAAATCAAACTACAAACCAAATTGGAAAGAAGACTGTCATGTCCCCGAAATTGTGACATTACAGGTATCAAATAAAGTATCAAATAGCAAGTAAATAAATAAAATACATATTAAAATATATTAACCATTTAATATTAGTTATCAAAAAAAAAATATTATAATTATAATAATCAAATACAACATTGTAAATATTAAAATACAAATAACTAATGTAAATATAAATATCATTATACTTATAATTATCAGTAATAATATTAAAATTATAAATATAGACATTATTACAGTTATGAGCATGTTATTAAAATAATAATATTACAATTATGATGCTGATTATGAAACACAGAAATTATGTGTAACTATTATTGATAATACATAACCAAGACTTTAGTTAAGGGTGCCTCCTAAATCGGCAACCCTTAGACCTGCAGCGATTGATAATCCAAGGGCTGCGTTCAGACTGGGTCACGTCCCAGCAAAAAGGCATGAGGGAAACCTTTGAATATTTAAGGGAAGGCATCGTTAGAGTTTAGGAGGGATACGACGGGGAATAAAAAGACAAATAAAGCATTTAGAAGGTAATCAGCATAAAGGGATCTTTTTCAAAGATGCCCATTTCATAAAATATATATATGATGCAAGTGAGGAATAAGGTGGGAAGATAAGGAAAGAGAGATGGCATGATGGGAAAAAGAGAAGAAAGGATGTCTGCAGACTGATCAAGACATGAGGGTACGTAATCTCTAAAATAGATGATTACAAATTATGTGAAGTCTAATCAAAGAATGGATAAATGGTAATAAAGGAATGGATTAAGAAGTTAGTAAAGGTTAGTATTTGAGATATATGTTTAATATATATATTTAAGATAAGTATAAATTAAATATAAAATATTCATTGTATATGTAATTCATATGACGATAAATATTTTGGTAATTGATAACTATATATTTATATGTATATGTATATATAGATTGAGATTCATAAAAACCTCATAGAAGGTGGACACATACCAATTATACATATAATACATATATATACATATATATATATAGCATAATATGTGACGGTTATCTAATAATGATGCTTGCAGCAATTATTGAGCCTTATAAATAATTATGATGCTTAATATAATTACGAATGATAGATTCTTATCTGTTGAGTTACACTAATGATATCTTTTGAGTGCAAAGAAACAAGAACAATTGAATCTTAGGAAGATACATCATCGCATCAAAGATCGGGCTCAGGAAAATAAGTCTGAAAGAAGTCCAGTTAGTATGACGATCAGAGGTAAGTACCCTCAACCAACTGATATAACATTGAGATTTATATAATTGAATTCCAGCTCCTCTAACAGTGGGTTACAGTGTAGTGCCTAACTCATATCTTATTAGAATCAATATCAGTGAATGTTCTAATCTGTGATGATTTGCGAATTCGATAGGATAAGTGAATGCATAGAGAGATTAAATGACACGTTTGCATGTCTATATATATTGAGTTCATCTCTACAACGTAAATGAATGTCAAATTCCACATATAGAAATAAATGGATATTATTTGTCAATGTCACAATAATGTTGCTTACAGCAATTATTGTGCCTTCTTAATGCTACTATGACTTTACTTTGAGAAAAGACTTCGGGCCAAAATTCCCTTTCGCTAGCACTCAATAAGGATAGGGAGTTTGTGGAGGGAAAGGTTGGTAAATCGCTCCATTGATGGACGGTCCCAAGACAGGTAGGAAAACTTGAGGGAGTCCACTTTGAGATCGTGCACGCGCCCTTGGCACAGTAAACCTACCATCCAATAAGGTTAGGAAAGAGGAAACAAGGCAAAGATCTATTCCGATCAAGAGTAATAAGTCATATCAGATTATGTTAGTTTATTCACTAGATGATAATGCATTTCATTTGTCTTATTCTTAAAATGTACAATCTGAAATAATCCAACTATGAACAAGGATTTTGTGTGGCATTTGCTTGTTATGCATGATGTGTGCAAGGTCTTCAAGGCAATTTTCCATGTGTTGGTAAAATAAATTATATGTCCTAACTTGTGCTCTTATGTTTTTAGGAATAGTTTAACAAGGGGACATTACAAGTGGTATCAGAGCATGTTCTTGCCATCGTGTATATACTACGTGTGCCTTACATGTATTCAAGTGTATACTTTGAGATAATGTATGTGTATTCAAGTGTACTCAAAGGTTTACCTTGTGACTTATGTGTATGCTTTGTAACATATGTTCATTTGAATACTTTGTGTATTACGTGTATTCGCGTGTATGCTTCATACTCGTGCGTATACTTGATGACCTTGGGATGGTGGACGGGTCCATGGTGTAGTATGGGATGCACCGAATCCCCTTCCCCACTGTCTGACGGTATACTTCACTCGATTGTATTCGTATTTGAGTGCATACTCTATGTCTTGTGATTGTATTTGAGTGCATACTCTATGACCTTGCAGTTGTATTCAAGCATGTACTCTATGATTGTAATTGCATTTGAGTGTATACTCTGTGACTTGTATATGAATTCGAGTGTATACTCTATGACGCATTTGTATACCTTGTGACCTTGAATTTCCAGTGTGTACTTCATGGCGATGTATTCAACTGTGTACTCTATGGCCTTGTAGTTGTTGTGACTCATATTCAAGTGTATACTTTATGACTTACATGTATTCATACGTATGCCTTGTGACTTCATGCACTCATGCATATACTTCATGATCTTATGATGTTTTTGTTTCATGGTATATATGGACATGCTTAGCATCTTACTTGTCCACTTCATGACTGATGTACTCTAATACATGACTACTCTGTTCTTAAATGTATACTTTGTGCTGCGTAGTTCATGCCTTATATGTATTTGTTGAGTGTATCTATGGGCATCCTTATGCCTATGCTCTACATATATGATCATTTTGTGCTTTATGTCTATTCAAATGAATGCTTCATATTGTGTATTGAATGCGTGATATACTTCTATTCCATGCATAGAAGTAAAATTGAGTATACGTGAATGCTCTACATATTCATGTCTTATGTAATGACTAAATGCTTCTCGCTCTATGTGTGTAAATTCCTATATGTAAATACTTCATGCCTTATGTATTCGAGTCGGTGTATGCTCCATGTATTTCTCATGACCTGTACGGCTTACGTGTGTTCAAAGGTATGATTCAGATCTTATGAGTGTGCCACATGTCTTACATACTTGCTTTATGCCTGATGTGCTTTAGCATGTTTACTACATGTGTAAATTTCTTGAGTGTATACTTCCGATTGAACATGTATACCTCTCCGAGTGTATTTGCACACCTTGAGTGTATTAACATGCCTTACTTGTAAATTCCTAAGTGTATGTATCATAGCTTGCGAGTGATTCTATTTGATGTGCCTTCAACATGATTGTTTCATGAAAGCTTGTGTGTGATTAATTCATGTTTGATACATGAGTACCTTCTTAATACCTTGAATAGGCTTCATAACGCGACTTATGTATCTTTCAGCATGTTACTAGCTTCATTTCTGAAGTGATTGTGGCTTACAATATCTTATGTGCCTAACTTGTAACTGTTTCATGTATGACCATTTGCTCCATGTATGATATGTATTCAACATGAGTGATTATATGCATGCCTATTGTATGCCATTGAAATATTTTCTCGATATCTGACGTGTATTCAGCATATGTGATCCATGTGAATGCTTGCACGTGTATGATTCTTGCCTTGTATAAGTGTATGACTATATATGTGTTCATGTGTGCTAAAACGAATACTTCATGCTTCATGTGTCCTCATGTTTGAATGCCGGTATGTACTTTGTGTTATGATCTACATATCTCATGTGTATTCATGTATGATTTTGCCAAACGTGTATTACAAAACCTTGCTTATAAGTAATCATCTGTTCTCAGGTATACTTCATGACTCTGTGAAGTTGTGTACTACTGCTTACAACAGAAGTCTTACAAATACTCCATGTGTATGTTTCATGAGTTTATAATATGCTTCACTTCTTCTGTATATTTGGATACTTGCTTATGTCTTAAATGTTTTCAACATATTTGATTCATAAATACTCTTCTCATGTATGACTGTGTTTGATTCATGCCTCATGTGTATTCGCATGCAAGACCTGCGCGTATAAATGTTCATAACACTCAAGCCTTTGTATTCAAATGTATTCAAGTGTATTCAAGTATGACTTATGTATTCAAATGCTCTCAAATGTATATTGTTTGGCTATTGAAGTGAAAAGACATTTGGAATTGTGATTGCTTGAGGACAAGCAATCTTGGGTGGGGTGGACTGTCATGTCCCCAAAATTGTGACATTACAGGTATCAAATAAAGTATCAAATAGCAAGTAAATGAATAAAATACATATTAAAATATATTAACCATTTAATATTAGTTATCAAAAAAAATAATATTATAATTATAATAATCAAATACAACATTGTAAATATTAAAATACAAATAACTAATGTAAATATAAGTATCATTATACTTATAATTATCAGTAATAATATTAAAATTATAAATATAGACATTATTACAGTTATGAGCATGTTATTAAAATAATAATATTACAATTATGATGCTGATTATGAAACACAGAAATTATGTGTAACTATTATTGATAATACATAACCAAGACTTTAGTTAAGGGTGCCTCCTAAATCGGCAACCCTTAGACCTGCAGCGATTGATAATCCAAGGGCTGCGTTCAGACTGGGTCACATCCCAGCAAAAAGGCATGAGGGAAACCTTCAAATATTTAAGGGAAGGCATCGCTGGAGTTTAGGAGGGATACGGTGGGGAATAAAAAGACAAATAAAGCATTTAGAAGGTAATCAGCATAAAGGGATCTTTTTCAAAGATGCCCATTTCATAAAATATATATATGATGCAAGTGAGGAATAAGGTGGGAAGATAAGAAAAGAAGAACATAGGGAAGAGAAGGTGGCATGATGGGAAAAAGAGAAGAAAGGATGTCTGCAGATCGATCAAGACATGAGGGTACGTAATCTCTAAAATAGATGATTACAAATTATGTTAAGTCTAATCAAAGAATGGATAAATGGTAATAAAGGAATGGATTAATAAGTTAGTAAAGATTAGTATTTGAGATATATGTTTAATATATATATTTGAGATAAGTATAAAATTAAATATAAAATATTTCCATTGTATATGTAGATTCTTTAGAGTGATAAATATATTTTTGGTAATTGATAACTATATATTTATATGTATATGTAGATATAGATTGAGACTCATAAAAACCTCATAGAAGGTGGACACATACCAATTATACATATAATACATATATATATATATATATATATAGCATAATATGTGACGATTATCCAATAATGATGCTTGCAGCAATTATTGAGCCTTATAAATAATTATGATTCTTAATATAATAACGAATGATAGATTCTTATCTGTTGAGTTACACTAACGATATCTTTTGAGTGCAAAGAAACAAGAACAATCAAATCTTAGCAAGATATATCATCGCATCAAAGATTGGGCTCAGGAAAATAAGTTTGAAAGAAGTCTAGTTAGTACGACGATCAGAGGTAAGTACCCTCAACCAACTGATATAACATTGAGGTTTATATAATCGAATTCCAGCTCCTCTAACAGTGGGTTACAGTGTAGTGCCTAACTCATATCTTATTAGAATCAATATCAGTGAATGTTCTAATCTGTGATGATTTGTGAATTCAATAGGATAAGTGAATGCATAGAGAGATTAAATGACACATTTGCATGTCTATATATATTGAGTTCATCTCTACAGCGTAAGTGAATGTCAAATTCCACATATAGAAATAAATGGATATTATTTGTCAATGTCACAATAATGTTGCTTACAGCAATTATTGTGCCTTCTTAATGCTACTATGACTTTACTCTGAGAATAGACTTTGGGCCAAAATTCCCTTTCGCTAGTACTCAATAAGGATAGAGAATTTGTGGAGGGAAAGGTTGGTAAATCGCTCCATTGATGGACGGTTCCAAGACAGGTAGGAAACCTTGAGGGAGTCCACTTTGAGATCGTGCATGCACCCTTGGCACAGTAAACCTACCATCCAATGAGGTTAGGAAAGAGGAAACAAGGCAAAGATCTATTCCGATCAAGAGTAATAAGTCATATCAGATTATGTTAGTTTATGCACTAGATGATAATGCATTTCATTTGTCTTATTCTTAAAATGTACAATCTGAAATAATCCAACTATGAACAAGGATTTTGTGTGGCATTTGCTTATTATGCATGATGTGTGCAAGGTCTTCAAGGCAATTTTACATGTGTTGATAAAATAAATTATATGTCCTAGCTTGTGCTCTTATGTTTTTAGGAATAGTTTAACAAGGGGACATTACAAAGACTGAAAACAAGAACAGCAAGCAAATCCGAAATAAAAGGAATGAAGCCAGAAGACCACCAATCAGACAACCAAATGCACAAAGGTACCCATCTTTTAATGGTTTTTGTTATTCTTGCAATAGATTTGGACATAAAGCTATGGAATGTAGAAGCAGAATGAATCAGAATGTTCCATCTTTTCCCGGTCAATGTTTTACATGCAAGAGATTTGGTCATAGAGCCAGTGAATGCAAAAATCAAATGATGATTGGCTATAGCAATGGTAGAATAGTTCAATATTTCAATGGATACTATTATGAATGCAATGGATTTGGGCATAAAGCCAATCAATGCAGATCTAGAATGAATGGAAGTAAGTATTGTCAAAAGAATGTCATATGCTACAATTGCAATAGGTCTAGACACATTTCTAAGTTTTGTAGAAGCAAGAATGTGAAGAAGAACAATCTAGTAAAGATGAATGATCCAATGAAAAAGGTCGATCCAATAGAGATGAAGAAAGAGATGGACAAGATTTGGAAAAAGAAGGAAGAGACAGAGGTTAAGGATGAGTTTGTAACAACATCCGGTGCAGATGTTTCCTTTGAAAACTAAGTTGAGAGCTTTGGCTCAGGAGGAGCTTTAATGGAAAATCTTTCATCCCTTGCCAAAGAAATGGTGTTGATGCTTCAACACGTGGATATGAGATGTAGATCAATGCATTTGATCTATTGGAGAAGATCCCAGTAGAAAGTATCATGATGCAGAAGTTTGCGGAGCAATTGAAGTTGACTGTGCAGATAGTTAGGGCTTTTACCAGCTTTTCAGTTTGAGTATTCAATGTGAAATTAGGTTAAGTGGAAAAGGTTTATAAGTGATCTCACTTGAGAAAAATTCATTTGCAATCGAGTATTCAAGAGGAGAAGAGCAAACGAAGAGCAAAGCAATGTGTTTGAAGAGATTGAGATCTAGTGCAAACAAAACCCTAGCCGAAAAGCCAAGTAAAAGGTATTTACAGTTTTTCACTTGCCCTAGTTTTTCAAAAAACATTTTGAGAACAAATTTAAATGGATACCCCAAGGGTTGTTGAGGTGTCTAAACAACCCCGACCTAAATTCAAGAAACATCCTGATAAATCTACGGAAGTCAACCCTGACGGTGCATTCTTGAGGGTTCCAAGTGGTTTCCTACACACTGAGGATATATGAATATACATTCACAGTAAATTGGAGGAATATGATCACTCAAAGCTTAGTGATGTGTTGGTAAAAGAGCTCACTAGTGATGACTTTGCATTAAAACCTGAATACCAAAATTCGGTGACAAAGAAACTTGATGTGTGGCAAGGGTTTCCCAACTTTTTCCATGATAATGCTTGGGTAAGAATTGCACTCAGCCGTATCCATGACAAATTTGTATGGACAGATAGGCCCAACATGATTACCAAGGAGGTAATTAGGGAGGTGACTAGTTTATACTCGATAGGACTAGTCCCGGTTCTTAAGTCTATAAAGAATGAAGTTGTAATGGAGCAAATGGTGCAACGTATGACAAAAAATCCTTGACCATCAAGGACATAAGAAACCCAGCTGTTAAATATGCATCAATGATGATCGGTCACAAGCTATACTTCCCTAACAGAGAGAATTTTGTTTCAGCCACTGCCATCAATACTACCTATGAAATGGTTGAGAAAGGAGCTAACTATGACTTGTGCGAGCTTTTGAGGCAGCAGCTAATGGAAAATCTACAGAAGACAAAGGATTCCAGGTATCCTTTCAAATATGGAACCTTTATTATATGTTTGATGTTTTACTTCTTGAAAGAACCCCCCAGAACAAATAGTGTTGTATGGCTACAAGGCAGACCTGTAGACACCAAATCTATTACATCCCAAATTGTGACGTTACTATTTACTATTACTAGATAGACTAAATGGGAATCCTGGAGGTGAATTAATGACGCTTGTACCTTGTTTTCAATATGAAAGTTGTTTCATTTGATGTTATTCTTGGTGAAATATTGCATAAAGGAGAATAGAAGATTATTGATTTGTGAATAATCTAAATTTTGAAATGTTTCATGTATACTGCTTGTTTTGAGCATATGACTCCCGTTTTCGTGTCATGGTGTGCAGGGATGAGGACCTTTCCTCCAGGCAAAGGAGAGATATCACTCGGGGAGGAGCTTGGTCGAGTAAACAATAACGAGTACCAATTGAGCATACACACACATCCCATAGACTGAGTAAGCTAAGTCAGTTTGTTGAAGTTATGGCTAAGTCATCCGTAGGCTTGTTTGTTGACATTAGGAGTTTTCTCTACTTCTGAATGCATGAATAAGTGATGCTTGCCTGTGTAACTGAATATGGAATTATGTTACTGGTTAGGAGGTGGGCATGGATACATGTATATAGTATATACACGTATCCATAAGTATATTCTTGTCAATGCAAACGTATGAGAGCAAATGGATATGCCGTATGGGTGCATTGATATAAATACATTTATGAATACGTATACATATAGGAAAATATACAAGCAAGTATACATGTATACATACCCACAACCAACCTGTTGTATATACGTGAATATTAATAATATTATGTTGATATTGCCTTGGAATTTACATATACACATATACACACATATACATTGGTACGTATAATGAAAGTATGTTGACTGGCTTGCAATATATGTACTTTGTAATTAAATATGTATGTGTGAATATATATATTTAATATTATATAAAATACATATATAATATAGTTTTTACAAAATATATATATATATGTATATATATAAGTTTATTTAAATTGTAAAATTTAAATATATATATGCATAGTTATATATTAATGTAAAATAAAACTATACTATATATATATTGTAAATAATAAAATAAATATATATATATATTATTCTTGAAATAAAAGAATGAAATCAATATAGTTTTAAAAGGCACTTTATTTAAATATCATAAAGTGGACAGTTTAAATCGATGCATGAAAATATGAAGATAAAACTATTGAAATCGATTTATTTTATTGGCCAAATTAAAGCACATCAAATGCAACACATTTTTGAGAATAATCACGCCAAGAGGAGAAATATTTCGTTTTAACTTTGTAAAACTTTAGAAAGGGAAATAAAATGAAATGAAGGAAATTCCCGTGAAGAACAAACGCGCGACCTGGAACTCTCACACCATGACCAGGTCAAGAGAACTTTGATGAAGCTAGATTTTTGGCACTCAGACCCTGTTTAAAGGCAACTTGTATTGCAGGCAAACTTGACCTTTTCATCTTTGTTGAATCATCAAAACAAATTGCTGAGTTTATGCGCCAAAATCTGGAAAATGCCTGTAGGAGTCAAGTTATGAGTTTTATCTGTGCAATGTTGAATTTTTCTACATTTGCTATCACCAAAGAAAGTCGAATCACCTCTTTGATTTGCCACATTGCATGTTTGAAACATTCTGGGCCTTGTCTGGCAATTTACATGCCATTTTTTATGGGAAATGGATGAGCAAGGACTCTATATAAAGCTGCCTACTCACTCTTTTCATTCACCAATTCTCAATCCGAGTTTAGGCGTTTCTTGAGAGAAAAACTTAATTTCTGAGAGAGCTTTCTGTATTATTTCTGAGAATCATTGGCTGAGAAGTTATCCCCTGTTTATTATCTTTCACATTATTTGAGATCACAGTGAGAAGCTGAGTTCACCTTCAGCTGTATAACTTTAGAAAGAATTCAATTCTGAGGAGAGTTATAGTCTAGTTTGAGAGTTGCTCGAGGACTTTTGGTTGGAATCCTGAAGTGCTGCAATCACAGTCAAGATCATCATCTTTGGAAAGGCATAAATCAGGCATGTTGTTTATTCTTCTATGTTCTAGTTTGTATTTATTACTATAACTTTGAAAGTGTAACTTTTGTGAGTGCAAAGATAAGGAATGGCATTTAGATCAATTCTTCAGTTAAATGAACAAGGAATTAGTACTATGTTGCACCAAGTATTTGTTATGCTTTAAAGGAAATTATAGTTACAGTGGTGTGCAAATTACACTAAGATTATAAATGCATTGGTGTGAGAATTACACTAAGGTTATAGTTGCATTAATCTGTGATTTGCATTGTATGTATGAACTCCATATAGGGAGTATATGTGTTTTCAAGTAGCTATTAAATACTAGGGATGAAATGAGGGTGTTTAATAAAGTACCAATCACAACAAGTTAGTAGATTAACTTAGTCGATTGTGGTTATTTGTTAAGCAGTCCTCCTTTCTAGTAGTTAGTTTGATGTAGGACGTCTAGGGTACGTACTACCCCGGAAAGACTAACCTACGCGTAGAGTAAGAAAGCCTTAATGCAAATCGGCCTTGAGTAGTGTTTATGATAGATGACCATCATTCGAAGTACTGAATGATAACACTTTGGCCAAAGTAGTGAAATGTATGACATCCACTTAGGTGTGAGATAGTTGAGAGTCAAGACTACACTGTCAATTCATTGTGATCCTTGTACTAGTTCAGGATTGTGAAATAGCAAGGTTCTAGTTGTGTAGGACACAACACTATGCTCAGTTGGTAATCATTAAAGGGTACCCTACCAATCTCTTCTTCGAAGGGAGGACCATCTATCTAACGATAGGTGTGCGGGGGACCGCATTATAAGTCCGTGGTTGGCGGAAAAGCGCCTAAGTGATGTTTCTCCTCCACAGCAAGCGGCCGATGTACCAAGATTTGAAAGGACGAATTCTTGGACCTTCTTACTACTATTTGTTCTAAAGCTCATTGGAGCTATGTTAGTTAAGGTATGTATTCTTGTTACATGTACTTGTGAAGTTATTATATTGAAATGGAATCTTTATTGTAAATTAATATGGCAACTTATTCATGTTTTATCAATAAAGAAAAGGAAAAAATTTATTGCAATAACATGTTAACACGTTTACTTTCTTTTAGGTTGTAATTTATGGAAATTTTTACTTTACCGAAGAGTCGGGTTGTTACAAGATCAAAGACTTTTTAAGAGGACTTGGAGATGTTAAGGCACAGGATGATGCGCTTGTGGCATTCTTTCATAAGAGGATGCAAGAAAGGGAGAGGATTCCCCGAAAGATGGTAGAGAAGTACAAGAATGACATTACATTTTTGGTGAAAAAGGATGAATGTATCATACAGGCTGTAGAATCCAGAATAGTATGGATCTCGATAATGGGATATGAAATCACTGAGCAAGATATTGTAGGGTCTACAAACTACATGTTAAACAATACAAGGGACACCTCCAAAGAGAGGTATGGAACTTATGAAGAGAATTCAATGAAGGTTCACATGGATCAAAGGCGATCACATGTGAAGAAGACTATTGAAAAGATGACTACAACATTTGCAGAAGCAATGGGGCTCACTAAGGAGCAAGTTGAGGAAGCAAAGGCTAAGTCTAGTGCTCCGAGAGGTACATCAAATGTCAGGGGATCCGATAGAACAGCTACCACTCCTCCAATTTCCCAAAAGTCCTCCAGGACTAAGCCTTCCTCAAGAGAAAAGAAAAAAGTACCTAAAAGTACTTCGATGAAGGAAAAGACTTGTCCAGTCAAATAGCAAAAGAGGCCTGAAAAGGAAAAGGCTGCTCCAGGAGCTCAACAAACTAGTCAAGTAAGAAGGAGAATGAAGACCAAGGCAACAAGGGAGTAGTACTTGGGCGTTAATGTTGAAGATTAAGAAGAAGAAGGACCACAATTGGTCTGGAAGAGGAAATTAGAAGCTTCACAAGGTGAAGAGGGTGCAAAGAAAATGAAGTTTGATATTGTTGATACGGACAGTGAGGCCGAGGTAGAAAAGGAAAAGGAAGGATTCAGAATGCAAACGAGAGAAAAGAAGGCTAAGTCCGAAAAGGAGAAAAAGATACCGGTAGAGAAGAAAAAGAAAAAGAAGAAATCTCCGATAAGGACACATAGTCCTATGAAGTTAGATGCCCTATTCAATGGGATTGTAGAGAATGAAATGTTTGAGGAGACTACTACATTATATGCTGATGCAAATGAGGTGGACAATGCCACCATTATAGAAGCTATTGTAAAATACATAGTTGTTTTTGAAGTTAATATGCAAAACATTGAGAAGCAGATGCCTAAAGATCTTTGGAATGTACTACTTGCAAGGAGGCAAAAGGCTATAGAAGAAGAAACAAAGATAAAAGATTTTTCTTTGGAAAAGGTTGGTGCATCTCTCTCTGAGGATAATAAAGCCACATTGGCTAAATTGTGCAACAAGGAGTTCCGGACGAAGCAGAGAGTGACCACCCTCATGAGCAGTGATCAGAATGATCACGAA